>APFE030410373.1:56572-107197 GCA_000404065.3 Pinus taeda | reverse complement strand
TTCCCAATTTTCCCCAGTCATTGCTGACTAGTACCTCTTTATTTTTTTCAAGCTTGAGGAGGATAACATATGCTTGTTATATAATCCACCCTTTGGGTGAACCTGTCGCTATATTTTAGCGAGCCTAGCGACAGTGAAACTCGTTCTCATCCATTTGGATGAGTTTGTTGCTATTCGGTTTTAACGAGTCTAACGACAAAGATAACTCAGTCTCTTTCAATTTTAGAGAGTCTGAAAGAAACGGAAAGAAGACTCCGAAGATTCTTTTTCATTGTATAATCCCTTAAGTCCAAAAAAGTGTAAAATAATACGAAAGGGATGAATTTTCGATAGTTTTAACGAGCTGAACAAGACAAGCGCTCGATCTTTTTGTGTCATAATCCCTCAAGTCCAAAAAGATTAAAATCTAGAGGAGGGATAGCACTTCTGATGCCTTTTAACGAGCCGTAGAGGCCAATCGCTCAGCAATATTTTCATATTTTACGAGTCAGGTGAAAAGAGCTTAAAGAAGACTCGTTTTCGAGGAACGAGTGATGGTTTCGGATAGCAGCTGATTCCAGGTAAGATTTGGAATTTTCCAATCATGGAAGTGTTACAAGGATGGCTAGCAGAATCACTCTTTGCAGATGTTCCTTGAAGGGGTAAACAATCATGTGGGGGTGAATGATCAGCTAAAAACAGAGTGGAGGTGATGGCGAGAACACGACCAAGGCTCAAAAGCTGGCGATAAGGCATTCACAATGGTTATTTACCGGTTCATTCTTTAATGAGCTTAAATGTTGGGGGAAACACTTGCTCATAACTTATGTTTATTTTTTAACGAGCTTGAACTATGTGCTAAAACTGCTCGTGGAGAGTTTATTTTTTAACGAGCTTGAACTCTGCGACAACATTGCTCGTGGAGAGTTTATTTTTTAATGAGCTTGAACTCTGCGACAACTATGCTCGCGATAAGTTTGCATGCCCCCAGCATAATAACGCAAATCAAGGTGCATGCCCCCCAAGCTTCATTCCATTCAACTTGGTGGTTGGAATGAAGGTTTACCTTCGAGATCTTTGAAAGATTGAAATCAAAGACTCGATTTGGAAAGGGAGTCATTTCATTTTTTAATGAGGTTGACACAGTAAAAGAACTATCCTCATAATCCACCATATTTACAGTATTTGAAGGATGATTAAGGTCACTGGAATAATATTCTTGGTAATTCGAAAGATGGGAATGATGGTGGTGATCTTCCCTTGGTGCCTCTTCTATCATCATTACCTAAATGATTCCTTGGTCTATAGAATCTACATGCAAGTAAGGATCTGAAGAGTTGCCATACTCCCTAGACCTATCTATCCAAACAAACATTGAGCGTTGGTTTGCCCCCCAGGCCAAGAAAATTGATTGCTACAATATTTCTATTAGGGCGATGATCCATGCTGACAAAATGTTCAGGAATCTTTTGAATCTTATGGAAGATATCATATTGTAGGTTTCCACTCTGGCCACTTATGCCATATTGTTTGGAGGCGGTAGGGACCCATCAAGGCAAGTTCTTTTAGGAGGCCCACTCCAACATTTTGAAGCGATTGAGAGCTTCCATGGATCATTGGAATGCTTCCCGTAACTTGTGAACTATTGGGGAGGAAGGTTTGTTGGTCGATGATTGTAATTCCTTCTTGGGAAGGAAATGCAATTTTCCTAAAGTAGGTCGACACAACGGCTGCCATGGCATATATCTAGGGTCTTCCCAGTAGGATGTTGTAATCGAGGTTTCCGTCGATAACTTCAACATCAATTCCTACTGTTTTGCCCCCCAGTTTGACTTGCACGTTACTTAGTATCCCATACGGGGTGTACATTCATCCATCAAATGCTTTTAATGTTGTTGACAATCGCGACAAAGACGGAGACCCCAGAGTTTTCCAGCAACTCATCGACATGATACATGTTGAGGCCCCCTCATCAATAATTGTTCTATGAACAGTTTTGTTGAGGGCTTTCACTTGAATGAGGAAATCTAGTTGATCTGGTAACTGAGGGTCGTATCCTTTATGATTAAAAGATACAAGATTGGAATTCATTGGGTCAATCCCACCTATTGCTGATAATAAAGCTTGCTTTTGGGAGGGGCAATTTTGCAATACTTCAAGAATCGACATCGCGGATGGTGATTGAGCTAAATCCTCCACTATATTATAGTGTTGTGTTGCTCGGGCACGAGGATTAAACGTCGATTTGTGTACTACTCCCTTTGGCGGTTTTATTGTTAATTCAGGAATTATGGGTGGCACGACTTCTGTTGAAGTCGTTGTTGAACTACTAGGTTGATCATTATCCATGTTGTTCAACATCTGTGGATTCCCGTAATCTTTACTCATTGTCGTTATTAGAGTATCGTTCAGTTGCTTCAAGACCGACAACATTAGCACTTGGGACGGGGAAGCATTTTCGCTAGCAACCAGATTTATTCTTGGGTTTGGAAACGGATCTGTTAGTACAGCCGAGGTTTTTGAACTTTTGAAGAATTTTCTAAGTACTTTTTTATATGGACACTCTTTGGTCCAGTGATCCTCGTCACATATACTGCATGGATATTTGGGTTTCGCATTCCCAGAAGGGTTCGCAGAAGATTTCCTAGGAGATGAGTCTCCCTTGTTTTTCTTCTTCCTTTGTTTTTTCTTCTTGCCTCTTGGCTGCTTGGTTTCTTTGCCTTTGTCTGTTGACACGGCATTTACTTCCAAGGCTATAAGTTCCACATTTGCATCTTGATTCGAAACTGTGCGAGCCTTTTTCGATGTGGCCTTTGCGGTTTTAGTTCTTGTCGTACCTATCACACCATCGCCGGCATGAGAGTATTTATTTGATTTAGGAGGTGGAGGAACGGAGAATTCTAGTCTAGGAGCATCAGGGATTTTATCGTAGAGCGTGCGTGACTGAGTATAGATCAAGTCTAGATATTGTGCACGAGCAATAACCTGCTCTTCAGTGACGACTCCCCCCTTTGCCACATCTTCTGTAATAGCGGGTAACAGTGACTTAATAAACCATTCAGCCAATAGCTGATCAGGAACATATGTTTTTACCATTATACGATGACGTCGCCACTCATGAATATGATCGGATATGTGAGTGGCTGTCCTTTTTTTGAAATTGGTAAGCAGCTCAGTTCCTATTTCGTACCTGATAGGTAACTGAAAATGGGTTAAAAAGGTTGTGGCTAGGGTACTGAAGTTATCAAACGAAGATCTAGGCAGTTCGATATACCACTTTGCTACCAGACCAGTTAATGTGCGTTAAAAGAGGCGAAGCCGAATCAAATCATCATTGAGAGTGTTTGACAAACATCATAGATGAAAGGTCATCACATGATTCGATGGGTCTTCGCCCGGATTTCCATTAAATTTAGGAATATCTGACGGAAGTTTATGCGGAATCGTCGGCCACCAAGGGGCGTAGGCAATTGGATCGTTCGTTAGTCGACTTAGATTTGGTAACTCTAGAGTTTCCACAAAAGGCAACTGTTGATTCAGGCTTGGTTGAGCATACCCAAGAAAAGACGAAATCATTTGAGCAGTCGGTCTTTGCATACCAGCATAATGCATTTGATGTTGGTAACTTTGGTAAGGTTGATGGGCATAACCATTATGATATGGTTGATACTACCGCCCATTACTTGTATCCTTGGTAAGCCTACTGGAATTGCGGTTGTTGGTATTGCACCAGCCATGGTTGTGAAGCCATGGACTATTGTCTAGTACTGACTGTTTGACCAAGATGGGGATTGGTGTTCCCTGTTTGAACCTGTGCCATTCCACTAGTGGGTGACTGTGGTTGTGTCGAAGGTACAAGAGATTGTTGTATGGCGACCTGTGAACTTGAGGTTGGCATACAATTGGTGACGCTTGTACTTGCGATACTGCCACAATAGCCGACGTAGTGGGAATGTTTGTCATAGGTGAACTTTGTTGTATCGAGCATACAACTCTTGGTGGTTGAGACAGGACTGGTACCCAACCGTTAGCTGTGATTCCAGTATAACCCAAATTTTGTTGCGAACTCACGCATGGTTTTCCTTCTGGGGAAGACAATGAAAGGGTACACGGCCCTCCATATGATGGTAATTCAGTGCTCAAAGGAATAATTTGCCTTTGGGGACCAGTTTGTCCAAATTGACCTTGTGACGGATCAATTTGTCGAGACTCAACGTAAGAGATTCCAGATATAATTCCGGACGAACAAACGGGAACAGTCCATACTGTTGAAATAGTCCCAAGATGGACTCCATCCAGCGATTGAAAGCTGGTTGGGACAGATGGTACTCCAGCAAACATTGTCGGAATAGCAGAAGGAGCTTCTGTTGTTGCCGTGTCGGGTGACACAGTCCTTGATGTTGACGGTTGTTCAGACATATTAAGTCTATCCAAAATATTCCTCAGCGATTCTTCAGGAACTTCCGAGGGTGGGTGAATATTCTCTGATGAAGAAGGATATAGGGTGATCCCAGCTCCAAGTTGCGTTGGAGTGCTAGATGGAGGATCTTCCATAATCTCTTCTATAGCAATCAATCCAGGAGGAAGAGGGAGACTGTCAGGTCCGTAAAATATTTCTAGTGCCAAAGAAGATGTAAGTTCTGCAGAAGCAGACGGTTGGGGAGTAACACCTTCCGAATCGGCTATAGACGGGGCCGGTTCAAGAATAGAAGTGTTAACCGTCACACTAGGATCAGTTTTAATGTCCTTTTGCTGTCGTGGAATTTCTTTTGTAGAGGCAGGGATTCCATAAATGTTCGGAGTAACCGGAGTCTCTGAGGATGTTGGAGTGCTTGCTCCAACCAACCTAGGGGACTTTGATCCAGTTAAATGAGTTCACTTCGTCCAGAATGGTTTCACTTCCAGAGTCGACAACGGTTGACTCGTAAGTCTCTGCGAACGACGGGGTTTTGATTGACTTTCTTCCACGATTGCAGATTACTTGATCAACTCAAAATAAAAAGGGAAAAATGTTTTTTGAATTAAAATGAATTTTAGACGCTTTGACACAACTTGTTTTTTCAATTTTAAAGAGTCGAGAAAAAACAAAAGATGACTCTAGTTGCCTTCGATTTTTATTGAACTTGAAGTGACAAGCGCTTAGAGGACCTTTTCCTTTAAGGAGTCTGAAAAGGAGAAAAATGGACTACTCTGGAGATCTAGGTAGAGAGGATTACCAAACTAATCGTAAAACTACAGAATACTTTTTACGGTATGGCAGTCAATCTTCCCGAATGCTGTGTTCAGTGCATTACGATCGATAGGGCGGCATCCACGGCTTCCTAAGGATAAAGGATGCAGCCTATTGTGGTCTCCCAATATATACGCGACGGTACATGGGAACACAAGTCTATACTGGCACTTGTCGTCTCAAAGTGGAGGAATCACCCAACCAACACTGAAAGCAACAGTTACCAGGCTTTACGACGCCGGAATACATCTCTAGCCTAGACCTCTAGATGTTGTGCGTTAAGTCCAAAGCGTTGTTAGATTCATTGAATTTATTTAAGTTTGATCTTGCCTTAACAGTTGCCTTTCAAGTTCACCACGTGATGTATGTATAATTCCTAAATGCAGTCTAAGATGATAACAAACGTTTTATCTTCTTTCAGCAATTGAAAATCCTAGCTACTAAAGGGAAGAAAGTCAAGCATCTTTTCTTCACAGAGCATAGAGCACATGCTAAAATGCACAGTCCTAAATCAAGCCAAGCATTCAAAATGCAAATGCACATGCATGTATTTGTTTTTCATCTCTCTTAATGTGTGAATGATGTTAAGAAAGCTAAGTGCAAAATTGAATTACTTTTAAAGCGACAGTACTCAACAAAATTCTTTTTCAAAACGAAGTGAAAGCAAGGGAGACACTCTGCGATTTTGAAATGGAAATTTCTTTTCGACACTTTAAAACTAATAATTCAAATCCTATGCAACAGTAACTATATAATTGACTATCTAAAACAATGGAATTGCTTTCTAAAACTAAAAACGACAGCTACGACAACTTTCAGATCTAGAGACGATAGTTCGACTATGCTACTTTTTGCAAAAGGGAACTAAAACGACACACAATACATAAAAAACATGTATAGCTCTTTGCACTAAGGAGGCGGAATAATGCAAGAGAAGGGGGTTTTCATAGAAGTACACTGATTACAAACAGCAAAACTCTTGACTAAGACTGAAAACAGTGAGAAAAATCCACAGTTGGAGGGTAAAGTCAATCCTCCTTGACCATCGCACCTGTTACACAGTGAACTCAGTATGCAGCGCACCTACTCCATTCGGGAAGTGCGATGCATACAAGCTACCTTGAAGGCGGGGGATGATGGCAGCAGTGCAAGACTTTGAACAAGATTTCACTCACATTTTTCGATCTAGTTTAGGTGTTTAGGCTGAATAAGTAAGGATCGGTGTATGTAAAACACAGGGGTGATCTAAGAGGTTACTAGAGCCACCACTTAGGGAAATTAGATTGCTTGCAAATCTATTGTTTAATTCATAAACAAAACATGGAGATTGACTAAAGCAACATTGATCTACTTTGCATTTGTATGACAAATGCAGTTCGAAGGCTAGCTGGCTTGACTTCAGGCTCCATCTGTATGTTTATGAAAGAAACAAGAATAGATAGGCTAACAAGTAATCTAGTCACTCCCCAGTGGAGTCGCCATTTTGTTACACAAGAATAGTGTCCACTCGGATGCTGCTATTCCCACTAGATGGGTGGCTATCTTAGAAATAAACAATCAAAGTCTACTATTAATTCCTTTTATGAAAATAGATGAGAGGAGAACCAAGAGGGACAACCTGGGTCTTGTGCTTGATTTCCTCACCTTCTTGATAGAGTTTTGCCACTTCTTCTTTGTCTGCCTAGCTTCAAAAGGACCTGTGGAATCACAGCAATATACTACTATGCAAAAAACAAGGATCTAAATTCACAAATAATGCAGGATCAGATGTGCATTAACCATATACATGCATATATAAACAAGTACACAAGAATATGGAAGGAAACAAGAATATCTTTATTCAGATGAAAAGTAGCAAGAAGATTACAACCATGCGCTCTAACCCAGCATCATCCTCCAGCTAGGAAGCCCTTCTTCACCTCAAGCAAAGCTAAATCACCCAACACTGTGAATGTACACCAGAATACCAACAGCACTTCTCTATAAGATACAAAATTCCAGCCTCTGGATCTCTGTGATGAGGAGATCCATATATAGATGATTACAGAGAGGTGAGTCATCTTTTTGGGATCTTGATTAGTGTCCTCTCTCTGATAGTTCCTGCTTCCACTTGGAGAATGATGATCTCTTACTCATCCCTGGTCGAAAATGGAGTGGCAAGTGTTAGAGGGGAAGCTTTTGGAAGATTCCATGATCTTCCACCTCGCATTTTTTTCCTTTCCATTTGTCCATTCCCGACCATCGCACCCTACAGAGGAGCAAATCAGTATGCATCACAACCTATACATTGGGAAGGTGACATGCATCGCACCCTCTGCATTGAGCTTTCAGTATGGTCCAATTTTGACCATTTATGAGCAGTTTTCAATGGAGAGCTTCTGGGAGATGATGTAATCAGTTGACCTTGTTCCTTTAGGCAGTGAAGCAACAATTTTAGGGACTTAGGATCCCTCAGTTTATGGAAATTTGTAATTGGGGTTGAAGTGCCCAAAAATGTCTATAATAGTCCCCATTATTTTATGCAATATTCATATCATAATGGGGGGCTTTTGTGCCTACTGCAACAATTGGTGATTAATTGAGTGAACTAATTATATCTTCCATTTAATAATTTAGGAGGGCTTTTATTTTAAAGATGGTAAATAAGTATTTCATTTCAATTTTTGAATATTACAAGAATCTAGTATATTGCATATTTGTGAAAATTAGGCTTGTGAATCTAAATACTTAGCACTAAATATTAATTTTGCAAAGCTCACTTAATTAAATTATTTTAGTCTACCCCTAGATCGGGGTGTCAATTTGATAGCTTAAGGCATCAATGATCTCTATGAATCGAGTGCATAGATTGATTTGGGTGGGCTTCCGACAGTGCTATTGGCTCGCCTTCCACCATGTCTAGGATCTGGAGCGAGGTGGTGGTGTCAAGTCCACCACCCTCTTGCATTTAAAGTGCATTAAGTGCATGCCAATACAACTTGTCATCTAGCGCCCCAAAAGCACTTTTAAAATATTGGGTGCTCTCAACATTACCATCCATTACCCTCAGTTGTGTGTAGGTGGAGCTTTGCTTAGTTTCATGGCATTTCATCCTATTATTCTAGAATCATCGTATGAGAACATGGGTGGTCTAGCAAAGGTGGTTGAGGAAGAGGCAAACCTCCCCTTCCTCCCTAGCATGGGCACAAGGATAATCATTTTGATTGCAGTATTTTGCAATGTTATAGACAAATGGTGAAAGACACAGAAGCATGGGAGCTCTGAGTCATCAGAAACCATCTCTGGGCTCTGCGTAACTTCCTTGGCCACCATTCCAAGGATTAGGAAGATACCAATGTGTTTCCAGAAGGAAATGTCCTTAATATGGAATTTTATTTACATCATACAAAGTCAACTTACTGCCCCATTGCTAGCCTCCTGGGCATGTAGCTTCAGGGTTTAGAATCTCCCTCGAATGAAACAGTGGAAGATTCCTTACTTTCTCCATTTCTTGTATAATCTCCCCATGATAGGCCTCATAGCCCCTTTCCCTAGCGACGTGAGTATTGTGACAAGTCAAAGCTTGTTTCTGCTAGTTCGGGCCCCTCCTACAGCAAAGGTGGTTAGGTCAACGGTCATGGTGGCTAGGTAAGTGACTCTCTCCAACGGAATTCTAATTTTCCAGACTCCTCCATCCATACAATTTCCTCCAGTCTCCCTTTGCCAGATGACCCATACTATTACAATCCATAACCCGTGTACAAGGAGGGCCCCCCTAAGCACTAGTTGCAATTGAAAATCTATCAAGGTATCATCTTCTATGGTTCTTATGTGTTGTTGTTCTTAGCTTTAGATACTATTATGCTTATTTTGTTGCAATATAATTGTTAGGAGGTTCTTTTGTTTCTCCTTTATGAGCAAAGACCTCCCCATGCTTTCCTTCACAATCTATTCTCTTAGCTTTAGTCCCATGTTCATGGCCAGTCTCTGTTGAGCTGTAACACTCCAAAGTATGTAATTTTTGTAACTTTATTGTAATTAAAAGCCTCTTTAATTAAAAAATAATAATTAGTAATTATTATTATTATTATTATTATTAGTCTAACCAACAAGGCCATATTTTTTATTTCCATCAATATTTACATGTTTTTTCTCTTCATCCTCTCTTACCTAGAATTTGTTTATTTCCTGTGAGTGTCCATAGCCCTGAAAAAGGTGCCTTAGTACCATACAAGCATGGCCCCACTACTAGTGAACATCCATAACCACAATAGGTTTGCTTATGCTTCCAACACTTAAAGTGCTTTCAACTTCCTTCTTTTTGTTAAGAAATTTATTTCATCCTTACGATTTATAATTCTAAATATGTGTGTTAAGAAGTGGGGTAGTACATGAGTTGTTTTGTTTAGTAAACTATTGAAGTATAAAAATGCAACCTTAAGACAATTTTCCACTTCTAGTTTTTCATTAGTCGATTTAATTATTTATAAGTGTAGATCTCTTACAAAAATGGCACTATAGTGATTTTCTTTACAATGTAAACTTTGGAAAAATAAGTATAGCCTAAATATAAAAATTTGTTGCAAAAGTATTCTTTGAAATATCAGACTATTGTGATATTTTTTAGATAAATCTTCCTTGAAGATTTGTGGAGAGAATATTGTCCAACTAATATCCATTAATATTTCCTACTACAACAACCAATAATTAAGGAAACTCTGCACAAACATATCGATAACTTAATTAGTAATCAACAAAGCAAAAAGAAATTTAAAAAATTTCAAGAAAAATCAAATAAGAATGAAACAACTAGTATGCACACAATAAATGAAAAATGTAGGAATAAAGTATTTCATGCTTAGAATCTCTTCAAGAAATTACCATTCGTGGGAGATTTGAAATGGCCTCAACCCAAAGGTTTAAAGATTTAGTCTGTTTTCCTTTACTCTCATGGGATTTGTCCCATTTAAGAACTAAATCATTGACAATAAAGTCTTTGTGATCAAATGAGTATCTTATTGAGTCCTCAAATTTACCATTATTTCACATCCTTTTCCTTGTTTTTCAATCTGTAACCTTGAATTAAGACCACTTTAATATTTATATTTCGGATTAGGTTCCATATTTTCCATTGAATTTATTTTAGTATTTTAAGTGAGTTTACGATTGTATCTTAGAAAAATAACATGTTTTTACTTATCCTTGAATGTTTGATGAGTTTGGTGATAATCAGGCATATTTGGAGATTCCAAAAATACATATTTTCACCACCTTGCCTCGAATTTGAATTTCATCTTCAACCATTGAAGAGTTGACATGGATTTGAATCTACATCAAATATCTTGGATGTGGAAAGAATCATGGACCATAAACAAGATTAGTTTTATTAGTTTTGATTTATTAGCAAAGATCTTGTAATTATTTACTAGTTGGTTTTTAGTTTCTACTTATTAGTAAATGGTTGTAACCACAAGAGAGATTTGTGTATCTAAATTAATTATTGCTTATCATATTCTCAAAGAAACTTTATATATAGATGAGAGTGTCGTCTCCATTTCAAAACGGGGGGACTCTTGGAGAAGGCACTCTCATTTATATATAAAGTTGCTTTGAGAATAGGATAAACAAGGGGGCTCTTGGAGCGTCTGTCCAAATTATGCTAGAATAAAATAAAATTTCTTGGTATTTCTCTTCACATAATTTTTCATTCTCTAATTTTATTAATAGTATGCCTTCATTTAGTTTACAATATTATAGAGTAGGTTTCTACCTTGTTCTTGGGAGAATTAAGCTCTGACCAAATCATGGTAGTCTTTTATTTCATATGTCTTCATTTATTTCCTTTATGCAAGTATGTTTCATTTTATCAAAGCTAGCTAATGATAGGAATAATGACTGAGAGAAAAAAAATTATCATCCATGTCAAAATATAACTTGGTGATAGTGGGATCTTAGTAGCTTGATGATAATCAAGTACAGGGTCATTGCCAAGATTGAATTAGCTTGATTTGAGTTTATGAAGGGTGGTGTTTTCCATTTATGTAAGTTGATTCCTAGCTACAAGAAAGCATTCACTTAAATTTTTATTCAATGAACTAAATAAACTATTCCATGAAGACTCTTATTATCAAAAGCGAAAGATTTTAACAATTCATGAAGATTCTAATTCTAGTGAACAATGTACTCTTCTATTGTTAGATAATTTTTTGAGTTGTGTTTGATTATGAGTTCACTTTGTAGTTGTCTTTTTTCTATTAAGGTAGAGTCTAATCCTACACATATAGTGTCTTCTCATCTCACAAGTTTACATACCTTGTATTAATAATAAATGTATAGATATATGATATAATATATATATATATATATATATATGTGTGTGTGTGTGTGTGTTGTGTGTGTGTGTGTGTGGTGTGTGTGTGGTGTAGATTGACAGATATGTCTCCTCCATTTTTTGATTAATCTGTTGATGAATAATAATTTTTCTTTGGCCTTTTCTTGTTCCTCTTCTAATTTTAACAAACTTACAAGTATGTTTTGCATTATCGGGTAGGGTTCATCTCTAACATATTGGTCAAGATAAAAAGAGGGAAGGAATAAATTATTGGGGATAATAGCTTCCTTTCCATAGACAAGGAAGAATTGAGAGTCCTCTAAGGCCTACCTTTGGTGTAACTTGATCTACCTACAAAGCATCTGGAACATCTTTGTGCCAATTACATTGGTTTTCTTCGACAATCTTTTTATTAATTCAAATTATACTTTTATTATTGGACTCTACTATACCATTTCCCTATGGGTAATAATTTATATAATATTTAATTTCAATCCCTTTATTAATAACAAACTTAGTTAATTTCAAGGAAAAAAAAGTAAAATTCATTATCAAAAACTAAAGAATCAAGAATACCAAACCTAGTAGTAATATTTTCTTCAAGGAAAGAGATAACCTCATTGTTATTTACAGTTTTCAGTGGAGTGGTATTTTTCCATCTGTTGTCATTGCGACAAACACCCTCAAAAATTGTGCTTACACTTGAATTTTGGAGCCTACTGAGTATCTTATGATATGTCGTTCCATGGTCACTTCATGGTGGTCTAATGTTTTGAAAAGTTTTATGTCTTATTCTAAGTGTCAAAGTCACTTGGTCACACATGTTTTGTCTTCGATGAATTCACAAACACACTTCTTTTGATGCAAGCTTAGATAGGCATTGTGTAGCTCTTGCAGGTAAGGCTTGCGCAATCACTAGTGACAATGACTATGCAATCCATAAGCATAGTGTATTTTGCAATACATGATGACAATCAAGTGCACTCTCCATTGACAGTCTCCCTCGCTTTGATTGCAATCATACTTCTATTTCAGTGAGTTTCTCAACTGTCTCTTTGGCTCACCTTTGTTTTCACAAGTGTCGCTTTCATGTTCATGACTATCAGTTTTCCTTGATTTCACTCTAACAAGTGTTGTTTTCATGTTATCTTCACTCTTGCATGTGTCTCTTTAACTTTATCTAATCCTTTGCAAGTGATGTTTTCACTTTTCTCTTACTTTTCCAAGTGTCATCTCGTGGTTAGGAAAATGTCGCATCTAATCAAAGGGAGTCTTTGTACATTCTTGAAGGGAAAATGTGATGCATTTTCCTACACTATTGTGTTTCATGCATATTAAAGGTATGAATTAGACAAATTCCCCAAGTCTTGATAGCTATTTCACTAGTGACATCTTCATCGTCACAAAGTATATCTTAAGTGTCGCACTTGGAGGAGAATGTTCCGTTGTCATCTCATTAAAGGGATCATGTTGATTCTAGGTGTTGAGTGTTTAATGTTATATCGTCAATTGTGTTGAGTGTGTGATCATGTTCAAGTCCAACCTTGGTTTCATCTCTACCTCATTAATCCCACATTTAGTCAAATTTTGTAAATTTTCATGCCCAACCAACTTGAGCTCATTGTTCCCTCTTGAATTGTGCATTGTGCAATTGCAAACCTCAAGCATGCATCCATGCCTCCTGAAACAATGAAATAAGCAGTTACTACCTCCAAGGACTACAAATTACATAGTCCCAATGCCCAAGAATTGCCTCCTAAACTTCATAATGATGTAATCTTACCTCTTATCCAGTCTTCTTCTGCACATTGCACAGTTGCAAGCAGTGGTTTGTCTCTAGCCTTCCTGAATTGCGTAACTGTGTAATTCTATGGCCCTCTCTCTCTCCTAAAATGCATATTGCATAGTTATAATGGGCAGGGCTACATCATTATGACCCTCAACTATGCAGTTGTGTCTCCTGGGCCTCCAATGTTGTGCATTACATAATCACAAGCATCAATACCTCACTCCTTGCCTCTCAAACTGCGAATTTCACAATCCTTGAGTCTTCCTCCCTATCCAGTACCCATTTCCAAGTCAAATGATGGATTTCATGAAGAAATTTAGACTAGGATATTTTTGTACTGATCTCATCTTGTCATGACATGATGATGCTCAGAAAGAAGGAGAAGGAGACCATGCTAGAAGACACTCATGAAGCTGTGAAGATAAGATTACCAGTGAACAAGAAGATGAAGGGACACTAGATCACAATAGAAAATGAAGGATCAAGATCACATGAAGACGTTGTATCATTCATCCCCTTGGAGGGTGAATATGAATAGTAAAGCATTTATTTCATGAAGACAAAGTACCAAATAGACCTCTCATGAAGATTGAAGGCAAAGCAGAAAAAGAACAGCTTGGCATTTCCATCTCATCATGAAGCCCATGTCATCATTGTTAATTTGTGACTTATGGAAATGTCATCACAATGTCATGTGTGTCCATGTGACTTGCCACATCATTTGTGGATGTAATGATGTAAGTATTAAAAGAAAAGGACAAAACATAATATGTGGAGGCCCAAGAGTCACATGTGGAATGTGAAAAGTCACGTAGTCATGTATGGATAAAAGAGTCTTTAGGGAAAGTCCAAAAGTAATATAAAAGTCCAAAGGGCACATTACAAGTCCAAGAGTCATAAGTGTAACACAGATTCATAAGGGATATGAAAGATAATTCCTCTTGTTATAAAATAAACCTCATAACTCAAGCAAAAGGCTTTTGTAGGCTTAGCTTTTGGATAGATAGCCTTGGCTTCTCTATCTTGGCATAGGAGAGAATATCATTCCTTGGAGAAGCAAGAAGTGACTTAATGTTCCACTATTGGAGCTAGTTTCTCACCATTGTAACTGTGTACGTAGATCTTTTGCTCAATAATCAGAAGCTCGCTAAGCCAACACATGTTCATACATGTATTGTGAATATGGTAAGACTATTCTTTAGATGTTTGTGGTATGTGTTTTGTTCACATGTACTAAGGAAATTGAACTAGCTTTGGTACTTATCTTTTTTAATGTGTGTTGTATTTTATTTAATGTTCATTTCTCTGATGTGCCTCTCTTAGCATATTTCTATTATTTTTCTTCTAGATACTGAGTCTTTACCTCCTTATTCTGAAAGTATCCTTTTACAAATTGTAATTGGTGTTTCATAATGTCAACTTACTTGTTTATTTCAAAGGTTGTGTGCATACCCTCTTATGTGATTCATTGCAGCCAAGGAAAATCTTAGAGTTATGGTGGTCAAGCCAATAATCTGGATGGGGCTCCTTCTCCAAATGGTCTGAGGTCTAGTTGGGACTTCACATTGGGGGGACCCCCTTGGTTGATATATTTCCAGCACTATCAATAGCTGACACTAGAAGGAGGGCCAGATAACAAGTTGTGCCCATTGAATCTATTTTGAATCTCTTACCTTAGATGGCTCATCCCCAAATCATACTCCTAGGTTGTTTTTCCAATAGATCCAGTGGTAAACATTTTTTTTTTGTTGAAATTCTTTATTACTCATCTCAATTCAAGTTTGATGTCGAGGGTGATACATCCATAGCCGAGTAGGCATCTCTTTTTCTCAAGTTCTATGAACATTATGAAATTGAGTGTGAATATGTGGCTTGTTTTCTTTTCTTCCTCATGCTTGAAGGTTGAGTTAACCAATGGTTTCATACCCTATCACTCACTTTCATTCACTCTTTTGAACACTTCATCAAGGAGATTCATTTAGCCTTAGACAAGTATGACTACCAGGATGTCCTTAAGAGGATTAATCAACTAAGAATGAATCTTGATTAATCATTGAGGATTTTTCTAATAAATTCCTTCACCTATGTTATGAATTTCATGAAGAATATATGGATTGGGATTTCTTTAAAAAAAAATTGAGTGTTCGGTTCATGTCTTTTTTCATGGTGAATCTAAACCCCCTGATGATTCTTCTTCCCCAACTTTTGTAAATCATGAGAGACCTCTAATTTTAGAGGAGGAACCTTCTATTCCTTTTTTTCCTTGTCCTCCTCCCTTTTTAGTCCCAATGTGGGTAACTCCTTATGATGATGTCAAAGTTGGCAAATCTAAAAATAAAATTGTTGATCTATCTCTTCAATTTGCATCTACTTTCAATGAATCAAATATGATGGAGTAAACCTTGGAATGTTTTATGATGCCTAAAGTGAATATTAATCTCTCCACTTTTTAAGAAGATATTAACACTCATAACTTCAATCCTAAATCTGATTTGAATACTTGTTATCCTCTATCACTTCTTTCTCAAGATCCCTTGTTCCTTGATCTACTTGCTCAATCTCTTCCAAATACAAGCAGTGATCAGGTGCAAGGTAGTAATATTTCGTAAATAGAGGAGAATAAAGGTGAGGGTTATTTTGGTATTTCTTCTCTTTTTCAAAGTCCTTTATGTCTAGATAATGTTCCTTCATTATCGGCTAATTTAGAATCCACTAATCTCGACAATAAATCAAATGAAAATAATTTTCCTACTCTAGCTAAAGTCTTGGGCAACCAAAATTTTGATGATGATGATCCCATTGATGTATATGATGATAAATTCCCAAGTGCATCAACTAGTCTTTCAGTTTCTCAAGAATATTTTGTTTCGAAATATTGATATCTTAGATCTGTTTTGGTTAAAGAAGATTTTCTTATGGAAACTTCTTCTTCAGCTCATTATTCCTTGTGTCTTATGTCTTGTAATGAAAATATGTCATGCTCTTTGAATCTACAACCTAATTTGCAAAATTCTAAATTGATACAAGGTAGCAAGGTCATCCATGATGAAGAAGAAAATAATGAAATCATTGAGCATCCATCCCATTCCTTGCAATATTTTGTTTTGCATAAGGGAAACTCTTCAAATAAGGTTTCTCGTGATATTTCTCTAATTCATACGTCTCTATATTTACAATCAGAAGGATCATATGACTTAAGTAACCTGTTTTTTGAGGTTGTAGAATATGATCAAACCAGTGTTGTAAATAGTTTCCATCTGGATAATAATGATCTTATTAATTTAACTCATAGTAGATGTCTACATGAAATTTGCGATCTGACTCACTTCTCAAAATGTAGTTATCCAACTTTTTAAAGTTCTGAAACTTGTCAGGAAGTTGATGCACTTCAACTTTAATTAATGGTTATGTCAAGTTCTCATGATCCTGGTGATATTGCTGAACCGTGTTAGATTTGGGTTTCCTCATAGAATTATTTCCTCCATATTGTTTCACTAGATACAAACTCTTTCTTGAAATATTTTTGGTATTTCAGATATAGTTTTTCTAACTTTCAAGATTTGGTTTGTGATCAGATAAAATATTATGCTTTAGCTGATAAATTTCCATCTAATTCTCTTGTAGTAAATTCGGGCTTGAAATGTATATCCTTCATGCATGACCAGAGCTATCAAGCCTACCATTCTAATTGTAAAGATAAAGATCAACATTGGCCAAAGGATTCATATTTGTTAAGTGCTTTGGTAAACAATCAGCTCCGAATATTCATCGTGAACGTTATTAAACTAATAATTTTTGTTATATCCCAATCAATGCTTTTGAGCAGCATTTAAGTCTTGAATCATTTAGTGAATCAAAACACTGATGTTGATATGCATTCTAGGTTTGATTTGATATACCCTTCTAAATGTTTATCAGCATGTTATTTAAATTGGCTTCCTGAATTTGAAAGGTGAACAATTATTTCTAATTCATTAAGCTTTTGTATTACTGGTCTGGTATGGAATAGAACACAAAGGAAAACTATGGAGAATGGAGAATCTCTTATGCTAATTCATCAATCTGGTCATAACACTCTTCCTAACAATTGTCGCTCGATGAATCATTTTTCCATTAGTACACCTAATTATAGTTGTTCTGCATCAATTGATCTTATATATTCTTCTTATAATTTGAGTGCACTAATTGAAATTTCATTCTCTCAATAATTTCAGGGGTTTCAATAGGATTGTTTTGAATTTCATGATCAAATATATGACTAGCTAGAAGCATCTTACTTAGTTAGCCTATTTTCTAATAATAAGCGTCAATATTTATTTATTCTTGCTAAGAAGGACAACACCGATGGAGATACATTCACAAGAAGCCTCTGAGGTTTGTATGACTATTGTTCTCATCAAAAAGGTAAGGTTACAAGATGGTTAAGGTTAGTTGTTATGACACCTTTTTCTTCCTTTCGGCAGACCTTTGATATTTTGTGTAAGCTATTCAAGTGCTTATCTTCTCTTTTGCACATTATTATATGTCAACTTTAATTATTGGTATATGTGTGTTTAAAGGTCAGGAGCAATTATAATGGTTACACTGGAAATCTCATTACACTTGACCCTAACCTTCTCATTGGTTAGGTTAGGAGTAGGTCTAATCATATTCTAGTTTCCCTTTTTGCACTCATCCTGTTTTTTCTCTCCATCTGGTCTTTGTATTCATTTTGTTTTCTTACTTTTGTATACGCGTTGCTTTATGTTCAGCCTCCGCTTGCTTGCCTTTTTGGTCTTGTTTCTTTGTTTTGTGTTTTCTTTCATATTTTTCTTAACAGTACTTTGCATGAAAGATTTCTCTTGTTGGTTAAAAATACAATGTGGCAAAGTTTGAAAAGGGAAATTGTGATGACGAACAATGCTTGCCTTATTTTTTATCCTCTTCTCTATCTTGGGTTTACATATATTTAAAGTCAATGATCTCTGAATGGAAAATATTATCCATTTGAACGAAAAGCCTTTGGTCAAATGATAAAGCTTGTATAAATTCTAGGATATTCATTCCTTGACTCGGTGTTGTAATTAAATGGTGGTTTCCCTACTAATCTAATTAATTAGTGAAGGGAAAGGGGAAAATCAATAGTGTGCAAACCTATATCAGAGGTATATATATATACATATATTATATAATACATAATATATATATATATATATATATATATGATATCTAATATATATTATATATATATTATTATATAATATATATATATTATATATATATATATATTATATATATATTATATATATATATATATATCTTGCTCTGAAGGAACAACCTCTTATGCTCTCAATAAGTCGAGATCTCTCTTCCACCCTATTAAAACAAATAAGTGCCTAAGAACAGTTCTATAATAAAATAAATAAAGGGTGAAAGAAGAGAAAGGATTCCTACACAGAGAGGTGAAGCAATTAACTTCAATGGGGTACTCTTCAATCTCCCTAGCAGTGAAGAAATGCTTGTGTTCTTGTAGTAACTTCATCGAGGTACTATCCAGGCCTGCTAGCAGCGAAGAAAAATCAGAGATGAAAACTCATACTTTGATTATCTTTAACTCACATTATTATATTACCCTCTCCTAGATCTAAACAATTGTGATTTTGCAAGCTTTGTAAATTTGTTTACCGAAGAAAAGGAATAGAGGAGACTATATCCATAATCAAGTGAAATGGGGAAGCCAAGGTTATTCATACATTGAATCAATACTTCCTGAAATACTAAGACCATGCACTTAAAGCTAAGACTTAAACAAATAAGCTAGAGTCCTGCTAGTGCATTGCCAAGTGTTGTCGATGTGACAAACACCTTCTAAAATTTTGCTTACACTTGAATTTTGGAGCCTACTAAAGATCTTGCGATCTGTCATTCCAGGGTCACATCATGGTCATCTAATGTTTTTCAAAGTATTAAGTCTTCTTCCAAGTGTCAAAGTTTCTTTCTCACACGTGTTATCTCTTCAATGAATTCACAAACACACTTCTTTCGGTGCAATCTTAGATAGGCATTGCGCAGCTCTTGAAGGTAATGCTTGTGCAATCATTCATGACAATGAATGCACAATCCATAAGCATAGTGCATTTGAATACACATGACTATCTTTGCTCTAGCATGTGTCACTTTCACTTTCTTTAATATTTTAAAAGTGTCATTTTTACTTTCTCTTACTTTCGCAAGTGTTGTCCTGTGGTTAGGAAAATGTCGCATTAAGTCAAAGGGACTCATTTGTACATTCTTGAAGGATTGTTCTGATGCATTTTCCTAGATTATTGTGTTCCATACATCATAAATATATGCATTAGACACATTCCCCAATCCTTGAGCATTTTTTCATAGGTGTCATCATTGTTGTCACAAAGTACACCTTAAGTGTTGCACTTGGAGGAGAATGTTGCTTTGTCGTCACATTCAGGGGATCATGTTGATTATGTGTGCTGAGTGTTTAATGTTGTTTCATTGTTTGTGTTGAGTGTGTGATCATGTTCAATTCCAAACTTGTTTTAATCTCTACCTCATTGATCCCACATTTAGTCAAATTTTGGAAAGTCTCATGCTCGACCAACTTGAGCTCACTCAGCACTCTTGAATTGTGCATTACTCAGTTGCAAGCCTCAAGCATGCACTCTTACCTCTTGGAACCGCACAATGCAAAATTACTACCTCCAAGGATTGCACATTGCATAGTCATAATGCCAAACAACTACCTCTTGACCTCCATAACTATCAAATCCTGCCTCCCGGCCAGTCTCCTTCTCTGCATTGCACAATTGCAAGTAGTAGTCTATCTCCCTACCTTCTTAAACTACGCAACTATGCAATTATCTGGATCTCTATCTCTCCTAAATTATACATTTCGTAGTTATAGTGGGAAAACCTACCTCATTATGACCCTCAACTATGCACTCTTATCTCATGGGCCTTTAGTGTTGGGCATTGTATAGTCACAAGCATCAATACCTCACTCCTAGCATGTCAAGTTGTGCACTGCACAATCCCTGAGCCTTCCTCCCTGTCCAATACCTAATTCGAGGTCAATTGATGGATTTCATGAAGAGATTTATACTAGGATATTTCTGGACTTATGTCGTATTTTCATGACAAGATGATGCTCATAAAGGAGGAGAAGGAGACCATGCTAAAAGACACTTAGGAAGTTGTGAAGACAAGATGACCAGTGAGCAAGAAGATGAAGGGACACTAGATCGCAATAGAAAATTAAGGATTAAGATCACATGAAGGCTCCATATTGTTCAGCCCCTTGGAGGGTGAAGATGAAGAGAAAAGTAGATATTTCATGAAGATGAAGTACCAACTGTTAATTTTTCACTGCTTTATGTTGTTTCAATTACTTTAGCCCAGATTTATTCGTAAATTAGCAATATTTCAACAATAGTAACTGAATATAGAACAGTATTGTAATGACAATAATCGACAATCAACACATCAACAAGAGACACCAGATTTGGTCAATGGCCAAGGGAAAACCCCATAAGGGGGAAAACCCTTTGTAATTATCCATATATTAGATTGTCATAAAATGTTCAACAAATAGTAAATGAGCCCATACAAAAATATCCAACAATATCAAACAAACAATATCATAAATATGATCCCAACAACAATACTAATCAAATTTAGCTTTCCTAATCTGCGGTCAACTGCAGTCATCCATCAAACTGAAACCCTAGATCTCAACTACATGGAAGAAGAGTTATGTGTGCAGTTGAGATGTTCCAAACACACAGATGAGCCTAAATTCTTGTAGTTATAGCTGAAAATTCCCTAAGTCAACCTTGCAACTAGAAACCAAAAAACCCAATCACGCGTGCAAGCTTCAAACCCTACAATCTTGGACCTATACAAACCAAATTCCATGAGATCACTTCAAACATGTGTGAACTAATCCAAGGAAGAGAGAAGAATATGCTTAATGATGATTTTCAAATGAGGGTCACTTGACTTATATTAATAGGCTTATAAGGGTGACCAATTTCTCTTTTGGGTCGACCTAATCAAATGTGACATTGTGGGCTTCACTTCAAAAATACACTTTCCCTTATCCAAATCCCATGCTTCAAAGGTCAATTTTGGTCCTCTTGGAATGAGGAGTATAGTCCAATAGTTATAATTTGTAACTGAGCTACCAAAAATTAACACTCCCTCTCAGCTAGGGAGAAATTCCAACTACATCATATGATTATCATAAGTATACTATCATCATAGCATGTCCCATCTTTGATCAACTCTATCTGCTAAAATAATCTCAAATATAAAGAATAAGAATAATAGGGGAGCTTCATCTACCACCCTCTATCAATCGGGGAGCCACTGCTACCACCCAGAATCACTACCACCGAGAAGCCAATGTTTCTACCTGGGAAACCTCTACCAGTAGGGAACCAATGCTACGACCCAAGAAACTCTTCCAATGGGGAGCCAATGGTATGACCCAAGAAACTCTACTAGTGGGGAGCCGATTCTATGACCCATGAAACTCTACCAGTGAGGATCCAATGCTACGAGCCAGGAAACCACAGACAATAGGATGGATGCCACTTACCTTATGAGGTAAGGATCACACCTATCCCACTACTTGGTGATAATAAGAGGGATGCCACTTACGATAAATGGTAAGTATCATGCCTATCCTATTATCTATTGATCCTCCCAGCATGACCCTAAAGAGTCAAGCAGTATAACACCTACATCTTTTGCTTGAGTAAGATGCCACTTACGATAAATAGTAAGGATCACTCCTAACTCAAGGAGCTAGCACCCATTGGCTAGATGGGTGAGAAATACATATGCCAACTGGGGTATACTCTGCTAGGCCAAGATAGGGAAGCAACATCTTCCACCCTATGGGTGACAATATGGGTGATACCCTAATGTCTAGAGATCCCTCAACCCTAGGAGCCCTACATCTCAATTCCTCACCATGGGAGCTCAGGCAGGGGGGAGATTTGGCTCAGTGTCCTCAATCAGCCCAAACCTTACTCAATAGGGTTACATCAATCCATGTTTCAATATTCTCATCAGTTAAAGTATGACAGAGTCTCTCAGCCCAAGCTTCATCAGTGTATTCATATAGTCTCATATCTCTGGAAGTATATCACAAAACACAATACTTCTTACGCTTGACCATCAAAGGTTCGCTACCTGTTAGGAATAGATCATAAATATATGAAATCAAAATCAAAGTCATACCTTGGACCAATTTGAAGTGGATCTCTACATCGATACTACTTCTTATGGATCCAAACTTCACCAGGTAATTGTCAATTTGGCCATAGGCTCCGGGAGATTACTTCAAGCCACATAATGTTTTCTTCAATCCTTTAATGAGAGTCTTCCTTTCTTGTACATCAAACCCCAAAGATTGCTCGAACCACATTTCTTCCTTGTACCTTTCAAAGCTTTCATCTGCTTCATGATTCATCTTGTATAGCCATCTTGAAGTTGCATCAAATTTACCTTGCACTCTTGGAACAACATCTCTACATATTTCTTCATAATGAATTATTTAGCCATAGTATCCTTCCAAACTTGTTCTCTCATAGCTACTTCATTATGATTAGAATTATCATCAGTCTTGATCCTTTTAGAGGGGAATAGTCCCCTAGACTTCCCTTTATTTTGGTGCCATGGCTCACTAGTGTCGAGAATTTTTGCTAGAAGATCTCTTCCAGTGACTCTATGTAGTATTCCTACTATAAATCCCAAGATAAAGGCATATTTCATCCAGGATTTCTTCGACCGGATTAGTACCTTTCCAGTAATAAAGGTTATTCTCATTATTTTGTCTTCCAAGGCAGAAATAGATATTAGGTTCTTATTTAATTCCAAAACATACATTACTTCATGAGGAATAATAGATTTTCCATAGCCCAAATCAAATTTGACAGTGCCAAAGCCCATCACTAGATATGTAGATTTGTCCCCAAGAATAATATTCAAACTTGTTTCCCTCTCAACCAAATTTGAGGGGACTTCCTTATACTCTGTGAGGTATCTAGAAGCCCCACTATCTACCACCCAGCTATATGAATTTGGAAGAGAAGAACTAGAGAGGGCTACAATAACAATGTATTCAGATTGGCTAGTAGCTATATTACTTTCATACCTAGAGATTCTTGACTTCTTTTGAGGATGAGGAATTTCTTCACGACCATCCAATGTGCCTCTTCTTCTTCAATCATCTGTCTCTCTTCTATCATTTCGCCTTTTTCTATCATCACTTATTCTTCCATCATTTCTTCTTCTTCTATCATCATGCATGTTATTGTTGCAACTTTGATCGGATCTTGGAGCATCTCTCTTTCTCGAATAGTCTTAGGCATAGTGACCATGCTTGTGACAATTGTAACATTCAACATCCCTTGATCTTCTGTAAGAATTCTTTAAATCAGGAGAGGGCCTATTTGAACCAAATGTTCTTCCTTTTCCCTTTTTCTTTTTATCTTGAGTAACAAATGTGGTGGTTTCTTCTTCTCTGTGCTTATGAATTCTCCCTCTCGAAATCATCCTGGGTTCTTCTTGAGTGAGATTTCCAACAATTTCATCAAATGACGAAAAATTGTGGTTATTTCTTATGGTGATAATGAAGGTTTCCCAAACAGGAGGGAGACTTATAAGGGTTACAATCACCAATTCCCTGTTAGGCACAGTTTCTCCAACTCTATGCAATTTATCTTTAAGATGATATATTCTCATGATATAGGTTTGCACAGGCTCTCCTTTATTCATTTCCATATATTTGAGTTTGTCCTTCAAGGAGATGATCTCATTCAAATTGGTCAGCTTATCATACATGTCCTTGGACTTATTTAAATTTCCAACATAAGCAAGTAAATGATCTTATAAACCATCAACTATAATTTTCTTTGATTTTATCTCACCTTTCTTGTACTTATTCGTGGTAGCAGTGGAAGCATTCTCCAAAGGCTCAGGTACTTTTCCTTAAATTTATTCCATAGCATCATTGTCATCTTTTATGACTTTTAACCTGATATTCCAAGAAAGGAAGATAGATTAGTCAACGTAATTATCATTTTCCTTGAAGTAAGACATTGATATCTTGACTTGATTAGCTAGGCTTCTTCAAATTTTCAAAAAATGATTACTTTGACTCTTATCTCTTTTGGGCTTTTCCTTCACCTTATATTTGATTCCATTTTAATTTTTCACTGCTCTATTTTGTTTCAATTACTTTAACCCAATTCAATTCTTCAATTAGTAATCTTCCAATAATAATTAATACTTTTCATTAATCAATAATAACTGAAGAAAATGTTGCATGCATTCGATCTGTAGGAAATGACATAGGCACCAAAGCCAAAGACTATTGTAGCAGGACATCAGAGCTGAAGCGGTGAAAATAGGATCCCATCTCTAGCAATAGGGTCTATTTATGGAGGCAATCACCTGAGGGATAGGATCTATGGCGACACGAAACCCAACAAGGAAAGATCGGATCCGTTGCCCACCACAACAAACTTGTTTCATTTCAGGTCGAAAGCAACGTGCTAGACAAGGGTTTCAAGCAGCAACAAGAAATGAATAGGGGAATACGAGATTACAGATGACGGATCTGAGGCCAGCAAGGATGATCAATCCAAGGGAAGCAGCAGTCACAGTTTAGGGAACACAAAGCACTCTCTGAGGGGAGGAGAATTTGTAGATCCATGGACAAACCAATTTCAGCTGGTAACAAGATTTGGATCCCCGGTAAGTACCCACAGCTTCCAAGTTTTTATCAAAACCCCTGCCGAAAAAACACAATTACTTTGGGTAAAAGAGACCAACTCTGTAAATAAACTATAGAATCTTATACTACAACAATTTGGATATCCCAACAGATCACAAAATCTGATACATGAGGACAGAGTACCTCAAGGAATACAAAATCACACCCTTGTCAACAATAATTTTCAATCTGAGAATAAGAGGGGGCGTGATAGACAACAGCAAAAATCCTTACAGGGGTGAGGGAGGTGGGACCGGTACAAAAATTACAGGAACACATCAGGGGAAAAAAACAGGAAGTATATTCTTCAAAAACATTCTTCAAGGGAAAAACACAGCCGAAGTAGCACCAAATCCAACAGGTATGGACGCAAGGCCATACATTGTGGAATAGCTAAATCATACCCCAGAATATAGCATAGATATACTAGAAACAAATAAGCATTGCACTATATATGAAAGACAAGCAACAATATGTAGATTCAATTGTTTTGGGCCCAAACCGGTTGATCTATTTCATTGGATCTTCACAAACTGGACTACACAATGTGAAATACATCTCTGTTCCAAGGGGTTCTTCATAGTGGACTTTCCTGTAGCAGAGGCTAGAGACTCTGTAATACAGGAAGGACCTTGGTTCTGGGGATCCACATGAATCTTCATCACACCATGGTTCCTAGATTTTGATGCAAATACAATGGTTGTCTCTAAGATGCCATTTTGGGTGTGATTGCACAATCTCCCATTACACCTATGGAGTCAACAAGTACTCGTAGGAATCAGTAATACTATCGGGTGTTACATCAAAATGGACACCCAAAGACTGGAGGAAATAATCTACACTTCTGCACGAATATGTGTGGAAGTAGACCTCAGCAAAGGCTTGCCAAACCAAATTCAACTGAAGCATAGACAGAGGTGTTGGTCACAGATTTTAGATTATGAAAACACAACATTCAGATGCAGAACCTACCAACAAATAGGACACCTACAAAGCACGTGTCCAACAGCCAAAAAAGACACTCGTAGGAAGAAGAAATCAGGGAAACAAGCCAAGGGATGGCAATTTCCTCCACCACTCTCGGATGACGAGGAGGAAGAAGAGGTGGAACATGTAACCCCCAATGAGACCAATCAGATGAATAAAGAACTAGAAGCAAAAGACATAAATCCACAAGAACCTATAGCAGTCAGCTAGGATACCAGAAACAATGGATATGAGCAGATCCAAACGTCAACACATATCAGACACATCAGATTCTGATAAAGACAATCCCCAACCTGTGGTTGATACAGCGCTAGCCCTTATAACTCCAACAAAGTTTCAAAGCGGGTGGAGAAAGGTTGAGAAGAAAAAAGGGCAAAAAGCTTGACTTCCCCCCATCTGTACATTATAATTTGTTTCTTGTTTTCTAAAATCTGAACATCTTGCATGGTGATGGATGATATATGCATCTTTTTTTGACAAAAACTGAGCACATTTTTTTATTATGTCTCATAGAGATGGCTAAGGACCAATGCAGCATATGCCAAAAGGCATCTACAACATGTAATTTTTCAATTATAATGAAAGATTATGATTTTTCTAATGGAAAAAAAAAATAAATAAATAAAAATAACTAAAGATAGAATAGTAATGCAATGACAATAGGAGACAATCAACACATCAACAAGAGACACCATATTTGGTAAATGAATGGGGTAAAACCCATTAATTCTTCTTCTATTATACTGTCATAAAATGTTCAGCAAAGAGTACAATGAACCCGTACAAAAATATCCAACAATGTCAACCAAACAATATCAGAAATATGATCCCATCAACAATACTCATCAAATTTAGCTTTCCTGATTTGTGATCATCTATCAAACTAAAACCCTAGATCCCAACTACATGGAGGAAGAGTTATGTGTGTGATTTAGATTCTCCAACCACATGGATGAGCCTGTGTGCTTGTAGTTATAGCTAAAAATTCCCTGAGTCAACCCTGTGGCTAGAAACCAAACACCCTAATCACATGTGCAAGCTTCAAACCCTACAATCTCGGACTTGTACGAACTAAATTCCACGAACTCACTTTAGACCTATGCGATCCAATCCAAAGAAGGGAGAAGAAGACGCTTGATGATGATGTCCAAATGAGGGTCACTTGACTTGTATTTATAGGCTTTCAATGGTGACCAATTTCTCTTTTGGGCCGACTTGATCATTGAGTTGCCAAAACTTAACACCTAATAGACCTCTCATGAAGATTAAAGACAAAGCAACAAAAGAATAGCTTGGCATTACCATCTCATCATGAAGTCCATGTCATCAGTTTTTACTTATGAAAGTGTCATCAAAATATCATGTGTGTCCATGTGTCTTGCCAAAACATTTGTGGATGTAATGACTTAATTATCAAAAGGAGAGGAAAAAATGTAATATGTGGAAGTGCCAGAGTCACATGTGGAATGTGAAAAGTCACATAGTAATATATGGAAAAAGAGTCTTTAGGAAAAGTCCAAAAGTCATATAGAATTCCAAAGGGCACATTATAAGTACAAGATTCATTAGGGTAACTCAAGAGTCATAGGGGATATTAAAGGTCATTCCTCTTGTTTTAAAAGAAACCTCATAACTTAAGTAAAAGGATTTTGGAGGCTTAGCCTTTGGAGAGCTAGCCTTGGTTTCTCTATCTTGGCATAGGAGAGAATATCATTCCTTGGAGAAGCAAGAAGTGACTTAATGTTCCACTATTGGAGCTAGTGTCTCACCATTTTCATTGTGTACTTATATCTTTTTATCAATAATCAGAAGCTCGGTGAGCCAACATATGTTCATGCATGTATCGTGAATATTGTAAGACAATTCTTTAGATGTTTGCAATATATGTTTTGTTCAATGTAGTATGGAAATTGAACTACTTCATTGGATTTGGTACTTATCTTATTGGATGTGTTGTATTTTCTTTAATGTTCATTGTGTCTATGTGAACTATTTCTTTAGATAACTAACGAATTGTTACTTTCTCTCATGTCCCTATCTTAGGATAGTACTATTACTTTCCCTCTAGAGAATCACTCTTTACCTCCCTCTAGTGAAAGTCTCCTTTTACACGTTGTAATTGGTGTTTCATAGTGTAAACTTGCTTAGTGATTTCAAAGGTTATCTGCATACTCTCTTATGTGATTCATTGCAGCCAAGGAAAATCTTAGAGTTATGGTGGTCGGGTCGATACACTGGATGGGGCTCCTACTCCAAATGGTGTGAGGTCTAGTTGGGAATTTACATAGAGGATACCCCCTTGGTTGACATATTTCCAGCACCATCAACACCATCTTGTAAAATAATTTGTTACAGTGATTATGTACTTGCGTAATTGTGATGAATTCGGAAATGTAATTTTTTTTCTATTTACCTATAGAAGTTTGATAGGTTTGCATTTCTTGGAAAAATTATGAGTATTCTTAAATAGTGTAGGATAATAATATCCAACATGTAGAACTTTATGTGCAATGGTGTCATCACTGAAATTTGCTCTTGTTGGGCCATTGTTTAATTCTGCCAACACTTTCTTAACATCTTAGTAAAAGAATGTCATAATTCCCATGAAACAACACCCCGTCAATGAGTTGGTATCACTTGTATCCTTAAATCTCTCTTCTTCTTTGATTCCAAATACTGCAGAGTGGTACCATGGTTGAGATAGAATTTAAAATCATTGTACCAAGATTTAGTTGATATGGGCAATCAAATATTTCTTTGACATTCATTGTGACTTCATTCTCCCATCCTCATTTTTCTTCTATTTGAAAATCTTATGATTTAGCTACTAATTTGTGATGACCTGGTACTTTGATAATGTTTGCATGTTTTATCTCTATATCATACTATTTGGGTGTGGTCATTTAATTTTCCCTTTTATTTCCCAATCCTTTCCGAACTAACACATGATGTACAACAACATAGAGAATAATACTTTCTATATGTTCTTTCAATAGATGTTGTCAAAATGTATCACTACTTTAAAAATAATGAAAGCTTGCTTTTACACTTCTAAATATCTCAATTCAGATCTATACAAACCAACACTCTTAAAAGAAATGGGCACTTAATTTGAGTTTTTCTGAGTTGGAACGATAGCAAAAGAAAAATCAATACCAAAAGTATATAAAATAAATTCTTGACTAAAATTAGGACACATAAGTGTTGGAGCTTGAAAAATGGCTTGTTTAATTGAACTGAAAGATTATTTTTCATTACTATCCCACTTAAGCAAGGTATTTTTCTTGATCATATCTTCTAGTGGTTTAATTATATCCACAAAAATGGGAACAATTCTTCTCAAAAATTATTTTTCCTAAAAAAGATTGCATAGAGTCTTTGTTGTGAGGAAAAGTAATTTGTGAAATAGTTTTTGTTCTCTTTGGCCCTATCATAATTCCAAAGCCAGATACAAAAAAAAAAAAAAAAACCCTAGAAGTGTACCTTTTGTTATTTCAAATATAGTTTTGTTTAGGTTGAGAGATATACCATACATTCGTCAGAAATTGAAAATTTTCCTTAGATGATGTAGATGGTCCTTTCCATCCTTTCAGAAAACCATTATATCATCCAAGTGTACTATTGTCAATTTTTTAATTAATCCCCTAGAAGCAATGCTCGTCACCATCTAAACTGTGGCACCAACATTAATTAATCCAAAACAAAATTTTCTATATGCACATGTGCCCCATTTGTTCTAAAAATATTTTTTATTTGATCATCATATGCAACTAAAACTTTGTTGTAACCTGAAAATCCATCCAATAGAGAAATCATTTCTAAACCTGAAATACATTAGAGTATTTGTTCCATGTATAGAATAAGGTAATTTTTTTTATCTAATGTTTTGTTTATATTCTTGAAATCAATGCAAATCCTAATTTGCTTGTTTTTTTTCCTAACACACACAATATTGCATACCCATTAGGAATCCCAAATAGAGAAATATTATTTTTGCCTCCAACAACTTATTGAGTTCTTTTCTTATTTTTGTTTCATAATTAGATGCATCTTTCAATTTTTTTGTGGAATAGTCTTTACATATTTCTTGAGTGGTATCACATGTTGTATTATTTTGACATTGCAGGTCTTTAAATCACTATAAGCCTAAATAAAACATATTTATATTCCTTGAATGAAGGAATAAATGTAGCTCACTCCTAGTATCGTGATTAATTACCTCATACTACATTGAAGAGTTATTAGTTTTACATTTTGTTAACCCTTTGAACTTATATTTTCATAATATTTATTCATTTGAACCATAATTCTAGGAACTATATTATCGTTCTTTGGTTCTAGATCTTGATACAACATGTTAATTTGGTCTTCATGTTGATTTTAATCAATGATTGATCCGCTAAAATTATCTTCCCATGTAATGAACTCCAAAATTTGAGCATCATTGAAAACTCTCTGGTTAAGGCATGTAAATTAGTTTAAAAGAAAACTTGTTAGGAGAAAAGTTTTTTTATTGCATTAATCTAGAGGCAATGTTTGAAATCAAAGCAATGTCTACATTTTGACTTCGACGTATAGAAATAATATTAAATGCATCAAAATTAGAAATAGGATTCCATGCATCATATTTGTAATACTTAAGGTGAGCTAAACACAATGAATTAAAATTCTTACATGTTTGGTAACTATTTCTAAATTTCATATTACCTTTAGCTGTTTAACATCCAAATCATATTACCTTGTATCAAAACCTCATACTCAATGACATCATTTGTGCAATGGAACTTTAGGTGGCATTCCGTCATACATTTGTTTCCTTGAAGCTCTTTGAGAATGTATCCAACTCTTGCATCCTCACTTGACTTGGAGCCATTGAAGAACAAAGCCATAAATTTGTATTTAGATCTAAATTTGTTAAATCTGAAAATGAACTTTTACATGAATTTACATGATTTTCTAAAACAATTTGAGTTGGATGAAGGATCTCAAATTGATTGCACACATCTGCAAAAGGTGAAGAGTCAATAATGAAATTTCCAAAAAACAAGCCAAAATAATAGTTACCAAGGGTAGAGTAAGAGAGCATAACAGGTTTGTTTACATCATTCAAATTAGAAACCATGTCCTTCATATGCCTCTCCTTTTCTCCTTTTGTTTGGTTAGGCATACCATTTTATGGCAACCAAAGATGTGAATAATTTATTGAAAACTATATGTTTAACCTTTTAGGTTAGTCCCTACTTAATAAAGACCACATGATTTAGGAATATTGACAACCAATATGTTTATAATCTGGTAGAGTTTTGGATTAGAGGAAATTATGATATGTACGCCTTTTAATTCAACTCGTACTTTAACATTTGAGTGGTACAATTGAACAATATAATTGGTTGATTTATGGGGTTCTACATTCAATTTTTTACAAACTAAATATGGCATAACATTAGAGGATGCCCTAAAATCAACCAAGCTATTATGTGCATTTCGATTATAAATTTCAAACATTAGCAAGAAAGATGGATTAGTTGAATTGGATTTCTCTCCAATTAATGCAACATTATATTTGATTTATTCTAATGGTATAAAAAGGAACTTAAGTAGATTTATCTTTATCTTTTTCTTCAATATTTGAATTATTACCAATTACTACAGCGACTTATTCTTCTGGTCTGTCAATTTATTTAATTCAAAAACTGAAATGTTTTTTCTAGTTTTTTTTAAATCCTCTACCATGTCATATTCTAAACTAAATTATTTGTAATTATAATGGATTTAGTTATGTTGGAACTCGTTTTGTTACTAGAAGAATTTTTACATATAGAATAGGAAGTAGAGGAGATCTTAAGGTGGATGAGTGAGGACACGAACTTCCTCTAGCTCATCCTCATATTCATAAATCACCCTTCTAGAAATGTCTTAGATAAGGTTGATTAATGGTTTAGAACTATCTTCCTCTTTGTATTCCTCTCTAATTAATTGATTTGCTTCTTCTTCATTAATCTTAGCGAATAATTTGCACATGTTTACAAAGGCTTCATAGTCCTTTTTTGAATGAGAAACATTATGTGCTATGCAAAAATTATCTTGAGTAAAACTCTCGGGATTAATCTCATTAGAAGAAGGATTTTGATTTGTAGGAGATGGATTACTTCTTTTAATAAATGGCCTTCATGGTCTCCTAGTAGATTCTATTCTTGTGAGCTTTTATTTAAATATAGTATGTCATTCAATATTTTTTTAATTCTTTTTTGTAAACCTTCCATATCATAATAATCTTTTTTATCTTCAGCATTTTTAGCAGTTGTGGGTTTTCTTAACATTAATTTTTTTCTTGCATTTGAAATTTACTTGCAATACTAAGCATTTGAGTTTCAATTTTGAATATTTCCTCAAAAACATATTTTTTGGCAGTAGTCTATAACGCGACTTTTTGAAAGTTTTTCCGGCAGATTTCTCCGGTCAAAATCCGGCAGCAATTCATTGGAATCCCAAGTTTGATAGCTAGTTTCTGCACAATCAATGGCTCCCAGGGGTTTTTCAGGGCGCTGAATCCAAATATGCAGTTAAAAACCCATTCTAACTGCTTAAAAATCAAGATTTAACCTCATTTTTTCCGCCGGATTTCGTCACCGGAATCTCAAAAAGTCGCATTATAGACAACTCCTATTTTTTGTAGATAGAGAGTTCAGATTTTCCACTTTAGTATGCCAAATTTGTTGATGTTTCAAATCCCAAAGAGGATCGATCATTAAGACAATGTATGAGGAAAGATTAGTCAATGCAAAGGAATAAATAAACAATAAAAGGCACAAAAATCAAAAACCATAAATGGTCGACTAAAACCCTAAAAATAAAAACCTAAAATAATATTATTGTGTATAATAATATAATCATTAATGAGCATAAATTATTAATTCCATAAGTAATAATCTAATGATAATGTATATTAATTAATAAATCACATATTATATGATTGTTGTCTTTAAAAGTATAGGATACAAGGAAAGGTACATTAGGAAGGCTATAATAAAACTTAAAGGAAAGGTTGACTCCCAAGGCCCTCAAGCACATTGTGGTAAAGTCTACATCCCTTACATTCAAGAGGTTACAAATAAGATTGCAAGGATTTTGGGTAAGAAGGACATAATCACTTAGTTCACAACAACATGAATAATCAAGCAAAGAATGAGATCTGTAAAACACAATATTAATCAACATCAACTTAAGGGAGTCTACGAAATTGATTATTCTTGTGGTAAAAGTTATATTGGAGAAATAAGATGTTCCTTGCAAAGAAGACTACAGGAGCATGGAGTTGACATTATAAATGAAATATCATGCATTTCAGCTCTTGTTGAACACTCCTCAAAAATTCAACATCATGTTTGCTTAGAAAATGCTAGAACGATTGCTAGAGAAGACCAATATCAAAAGAGGAAAATCAGGGAAGCTCTTCAGATTATGAAACATCCACATAATCTCAAGGGGGATGGCGGCATTGAGATAAGTGGTAATTGGTTTCCTCTAATCATAAAGATTGACTCTATCAGCTCTTCTCATGTATAACATTTCGGGTATGAATCTTTATACCTATCTCGAATTCATATAATAATATAAATATTAACATGTACAATATTAACATATTATAGAACATTAGGAGCCTGACCCCTTGGATATTCTCATGGTCCGAGGCTGGAGCCTAGTAAGCAGAACCTAGAATGAGTGAAACTACTAGCAGTTTCCCCACATGTTCACATGCAAGGACCTTTAACGTTTCTGGCAATAGGAGCGTTGACAGTCACTCACATCATCAAAGCGAGAGACGAGGTGAAACTGACGTTGAGTCAAAGTGAAAACCCTTATGAAAAAGCAAAATTACCTGTGTTCTATTACATAATGGAGCCAGACTTTGGCTAAGCTCCCGGTAAGTATCATAAATTTCTCTCATATCGATTAGGTAGATCAGGAAGAAATAGTCTTCATCGAGGGATTAGAGGACTCAGTTAAGTGTTGTAGGTTTCAAGTGAATAATGGAGGACATCCTTTGGGAAGATATATGTTTCAGGACACTAGAGGCATAAGGGTTCTGCAAAGGAAGGAAGGAGCCTCTCAGGTACTAACTAGAACACTCAAAGATGGGGATACTAGTGAAAAAGGGGGAGGTTCAAAGCCTCTAGTAGCGGGCTCTAGCCTTTTGGGGATGGTTAATGGAAGGAAAAGGCCAGTTGGAGGCATGTAAAAACTATTAAGGAGGGGGAAGGGAGGACCTCACATACATGAAGGAACCCTAATCTCAAATAGAGGAAAGCCAGGGAGGGAGAACAAAACCCTATAATTTTGAACAGGGAGGATTACCTAGGATTACAGTTGTGATTCTTTCGCAAATTCAGGGACATCATGTGCCAGAAGTAAGAGGGAAGATAGTATCAGTGGAGTTGGGGATTTGGGAGGAGGATCTCTATGAGTTGGGGAAAATTTTGGAGACAGTACACAATTTTTTGATGGCCAAAGACAGAAAATAGAGAAACATCCTCTAGAACAAGATCAGGGGGATCCATAACAAATAGGATCTAAGAGAAATAAGGAAAAGGGAATCAGGCACAAGTCGGAGGGTAAAAATTTGGTTCTAAGAGAAAAAGTCAAAATAGACACAACGATGGAAACTTATCAGCTTACTCAGGTGCAACAAGCAAAAGAGAAGCTCATTACAGCTATGGAAATCAATGATTGGGTGAAGCTGAATAAGGGCAACTTCTCGAATGGTGAAGCAAAGGTGGTGGTCCTTGCTCGAGGATGGTTTATCCTTTGATTCAAGAATGAAAAATCTGTGACTTGTGTATTAGCAAGGAATTAGAGCATAGCATCTTCACCACTGCTACTTAAAATATAGAGTTCATTATTTGATGTTAATAAAGAAAAATTAGAGGAAGTACCAATTTGGGTAAGATTACCTACACTCCCTCGTTTATTGTGGATGGAAGATGTTTGTAAGGAAATGGCGGGGGGGGGGAATTGGGGAATTCTTGGAGTTGGATATGTTCTTTTTGTCAACCAAAACTACAGTGGTAGCTAGAATCTTGGTGTGGCTCAACCCAACGGAGAGCCTCTTTGAAAACTTGAAAATCTCTTTTGAAGGAAAAGCCTCCTGTAAAATTTGGATTATGAAGAGTTATCGTTCTGATGTTGGAATTTTCATAAGATTAGTGCATATGGCAAAGGATTTCTCATTGGGTTTCAAAGGTAAGAGGAGACATAATCAAGAAGGGATGGTGGCTGGAGGAGTATGGGGTGTAGGTAATGACTTCAGGCAAAGGGTACCGAAAAACAATGATATCCAGCCAGTTGCTCAAGTGGATAGGAGGACAAAAAGGATTGATTCAGAGTACCATATGGAAATCATGGAAGATGGATAGTAGGCTTAGCAGCCCAGAGAAGATCCAACAGTCGACACTAGTGCAAGAACTAGAACCAGCTCCATCCCTCTGGGTAAATCTATACATGAGACTTCCTACCCATTTTCTCATGTGCTTTCAATTTTTTTCCTATCTAGGGCCTAATCCTTCCATGCCTCTTCTTGTGGGAAATGACCTTATTAATCTGATGGATGGCTCAATTTTGTCTTTTTTTTCTTTCATGTCAGACTAGCCTCTCAAACTCTTTACTTGCCACTCATACAAACAATGGAAATTCCCTGGACAACATTGTAACCACCACCATTCCTTGTAGTATCCCTTCAATCCCTTGTCGACCTTGTCCACATCCAAGTCGATATCTAACTCTTATAACGTCATACCTCACTCACAAAAATACCACTTTGCTTCTCTACTGGAGGGTTATCGTTTCTACAAGAATAGACTTGTGTTGTTAAAGGAACAGGTAGGAAGTCCAATCTTTCCAAGGCCCAGCTAAAGGCTCAAATAGACATAGTAGATGGTAAACAACAATCCTTAAATGGGGAACTTAGAGTAGTGTAGGCCCCTGAGAGGGTTTTCAAATGATATTCCTCTCCTTTAATTGCAAGGGTCTCGCTAGTACCTCCAAAAAACTAGCCCTGGAGAGACTTGTCTCTTCTTCTACTCCAAATATTATTATGCTTCAAAAGACTCTAGAACTTGGAGACCTGGTTAGGGAGGCACTTAACATGATGTTCCCTAGATGTTTTTTCATATTAATGAATGCAAGAGGATGATCTGGAGGTATAGCTATAGGCTTCAATATTGGAAAATTTAGGATAAATAATTACTAGAGGTCGAAAATGGTCCTGGGAGCGAAGGTCTATTTAGCTAAACTGGGAGAGGATCTCATGATCGTCAACATATATTGACCATGTTTAGATAGGGAGCCTTATTAGACTCCATTGTTCTCGAAAAATTTTATGAAGGCAGATAACCTGGTGATTGGAGGAGATTTAAAATTCTCCCTGGGGTCTTCAGAAGTATGGGGCACTCACACACATGAAGATCCCTTGGAATATTTTTTTCCCAAGAAGTTTTAGAAGGAAGGATCCTTGACATAAGCCTAATCAAATCTAATCCCACTTGGAGAAATATGTGAATTGGGAATGTTATGGTGGCAAAACGACTGGAAAATATCTTGTTAACTAAAGATCTAGCGAGCAAGATTTCAGTGCTTTGGTAATGGATTGGATCAGGAGGAAGTTCGTATCATCACCCGATATACCTAGAACTAAAAGGGGAAAACAGAATACCATGTAGCCCTTTTAAGTTTAATCCATCATGTTTGAATGAGGACAATCATATAAAACTCATCAAAACGACATGGGTTCCATTCAATCACCTTATTCGGCTTTCGATGGCCCATCAATTTATAGACAATCCGAAGAAGGAAAAACATGATACTATTCAATGGGCCAAATAGAAAAAGATAAGAGATGAACAAGGTCTAAAAAAAATAGAGGAGGAGTTGGATAAAATGGAGGGTCCAAAAAACAAAGGATATGAGACAGAGGAGTCAAAGGTCCAAATTCAAGTATTGGAGGCTAAGGAAAGGAAAATATTTTTAGACCAAGAGGAACAATGGAGGTTGAAGAGTAGGGTAGTGTGGTTAAAGAGTTGAGATGAGAATTCAAAATTTTTCCACAATGATGTGAGAGGATGGAGGAACATCAACACTATATGGGAAATGCAAAAGTAAGATGGATCGAAGGCGAAATATTTTGTAGATATAGCAAGGTTAGGGAAGGAATATTTCAAGAACCTATATAAGGCCCCTGAGGAGGCACCAATAGCAGAAGTGATCAAAATTTCCTAAAACTTTTCGAGATTTCGGGAGGAAGAAGACAACTAGTACCATGTGTCCCCTATAATAAAGAAAGGTTGAAAGGATCATGTTGTGCTAAACAACAACCCCCCATTTCTTAAAAAATATTTACATAAAATTTAAATAACAAATGGGTCCCTTTAATAAGATTTGTGTGTCCATAAACAAAATTGGTATTAACTCATCATAAGAAAAATCCTTATTAGAAGGCTTTAGGTAAATGAATTATTTTAAAAGCCTGTTGAATGAAAATAAAAGTGTGACTTTAAAAAAATATTATAAAACTCTTCGTTATTGCGATAAAGCGATCAGAAGATCACATATCGCAATAACAAAGGAAACATATGCAAAGTCTCATCCATTCTCTCCGATCTGAAAAGGCAATCGCAATTAGAGATTGGAGAAGCCAAATGCCAAGCATAATATAATGGAACCCCTTAAATCATCCGATGTGATAAAGCACATCGCAATCGGCTAATCGGTGATGACAACAACAAACCAATACATAAACAAAGGCAGGCTCAAATCCTCCAATGCAATAAAGCATATCGCAATCGGCAATCGGCGAAATCACATTGACAAGACAATAAAGCCTGAGTCCATTCCCGATTGCGATATATTTATTAGGCGTGCATCTCGAAGATATATTGGTTTGTATGCATCATATCACCTTTCGGAGATCAAAGATATTCAAAGCAAGTGTTAAAGCCTTTTCATTGATGTTCCCGAAGGTCAATTTGTGATTTATCACTGATCATCCATCAAACAAATCTAAGGCACGCTTCAATTAATCATTCGTCATATAAGTGAAATGATGGGCATTTAAAACCTTCTTTACCATGATTGACAGGTTAAACGGCTATTCAATGAAGCAGTTAAGGATAGATCTTTTCTTTAGATTTCACCCGCGGCAACCTTTAACTATATTCCATTACCACCTGCTGATCGACGTAACTCTTTTTAATTATTATATTGGTCTGTTGCAGCATTTCTCTGTATCACAGTTTCTCAATCGCTTGTGTAAAATTCCGCTGAAAACAAAAATTTGAAGCAAAATGGGAAAGAAATCAAAGAAATCCGTAGCAACAGCTCCTGTAGCGGCAACCCAGCTAGCCAAAGATCCCAGACCAAGCACAAAGGGATCAATATCAGACAGAACATGTCTCAGACTAGGAAACACTAGCTGGGAAGGTATCTATAATCTAATTGAAGTTGAAGAACCTGAGGAACTATCAGAAGAGGCCAAGGCTGATTCGACTGATAATTCTGAAGGAACTCTTACAGAGTTTGCATGCTCCTTTCTTCACAGAATTGCCGCGCAAGCTAAACTCCTCCCATATACTGACGTCGTGAGATGGGTGGTGGAAAAAATTCCAGTTACAAACAGAACATTTTGCAGGAATGACGGGAGGGTATTCGGCTCATTTCAGCTGGATGATCTAAGGAAAATGTATCACTTACCTAAACCTAAAAAGTGGTACAACAAAGCCTTCCTTGAAGCGTTTGCAAAAGAAAATGAGTTAGAATCAGCCCCAATTAAGCAGTGGAGACATTTTCTCGAGAAGTACAAGCACAAATCATTGGGTAAGTACTCTGTAGTCTCATTGGCTTCTCCTTACTGTTATGTCGAAGCTATGATGTGTAGGATGTGGGGAATACATGACTCTGCTAAGTTTACTATAGAAATGGTCCCTCTGATGGAGGTAGCAATCAATGGCTATGTGATGGATTGGGCCAATATTTTATCTGACAAATTAGCCACAGCAATCCTAGAATACAAAGCAAATGCATATCAAACTACTAGGACCATTCCCCCATTCTATTACAATGCATTCATTATGGATACTATTTGTTTCAATTCTGAATTTCCATTGCTCGGATGGAGATGGACTCTCACAGACCCTAAACCAATCCATATCTATCATGATCAGTTATGGAAGGCTAATTAAAAAAATCATTTGTATAAAATCTGCAACGATTTTATTGTGCCTAATTATTACTCTATTTTTGATAAGCCTACTCCCAGGATATCCCTGGAAGCAGAAACAGATTTGACAACAGTATGCAGTTGGTTTGGGGAAGAAAAATTCACTTATATAAGGCTTTTTGGTAGCCTTACAAAACCCCATGTCCTTCCTCTGTATGCGCCCGATAAATTGTAAGCTTGGGAATTAGCTTATCAAATAACAGTAGATGGGACATCCAAAACCCTTAGAAATTCCAAGAAACAAGCATGGCCTACGTTCCCTTTAAGATGCGATGTTTTCACTCTTCATGATTACAAACATGCAAAAAAGGAGGCAGAAAAAATACAAATGTTGAATCTTGCAACAATTCCCAATAAACAATATGATCTAAGAAAAGTTGCCTATAATGTTCTTGAACAATCCAAACTTGCAAAGTTTGATCATGAAAAGGATGACTTTGATGATCTATTTTCCTAAACCAAATCTTTATTCCAATTTAAATCATTTGCTAGAATCAAATATCAAGATGAAGGATGAGAAGTGTTTAATAGGCTTAGAGAACAGAGGTGGCAAACTCTACCTTTAGACCTCTTAGTCATAGCTCCTACAGTCCAGTCATCTGGTCAAGCTAAACAAATAGTTACTGATAAGACCTCTGATGTGGAAAAGATCTCTGAACAGCAACAGGAACATGAATAGCAATGGGAACAAGAACAGGGAAAGGATAGCCAACTCGTGGATACATATACTCAAATCGATCCCAAGCTTCTTAAAGAATGGCAACAATTCAATTCCATTATAAGCAATACTGAGACCTTGTAGGGATTCAGCACACCTGAAGTGACAACTGGTCACAAAACAGCAACTAATACGGTTACAACTGAAGGAACCAACGGCCCACCCATGATTAGAAAGATATGGAGATAATTCCAGAAAATCCATCTGATGAAATCATCCTACATGTAGAAGAAATACCACCTTTAGATGTCTTCTACAGCCCTAAGCATAAGGCTGTAGTAAAAAGACAAAGGAAAAAGAGAAATTTTGATCAATCTTCTCTTTTACCCGCACAAACAGAAATGGCTAATGTGGTATGGAGAGAAGAAATTAATCCTTCCGAAGACCTTACAAAACTCTCTCAATATGTCGGGGCATCCTCGGAAGCTACTATGGATAAAGCATCATAAGTTAGCAATTTACTCAAAGAAAAAGATCAGATAATTGTTTCACTGGAAGCACAGGTATCCGAAAAGTAGCAAAGAATAGAGCAATTAGAACAGCAGTTAGTAGCGCAACAGCGATCAATTAACCAGATAAATGAGCAATTTCTTAAGGAGAAGCAGAGAATAGACCAAAGTGCACTACAGAAACAAAAAGAATTATCCTTAGCATTGGCCAAGATGAAGTCAATGAACGAACAATTGAGCAAAACAAAAGATGAGCAAATCACTCAACTATCACAACAAATAGAAAAGTTCAAAAGTTTTCCTCAAGTAGCAGATTTCAGATCCAAAGCTCTCCAGATCAATAAGGCATTTATTAAATAGTTAAATTTACTATGTCATAATATTTCTCTTGCTGAGCCCCTCTGTGAAATTTCTTCATCAATGATTGACAAATCAGTTGACGCAAGGCAAAATTTGGAGCAGGCCGATGAGACATTGACAAACTTTCTTACTTGGCAAGAAACCAGTGAAGGGAAAACTGCAAATCTGCCTCGAATTATAGAATCACACAAGGAAATTATTTTCCTAGAATGGCAATCCGAATTGATGAAAGTAGAAAGGGCAACTTCAAGATGTAGATCAGCGACTAGTAATTTGATTGAATTAGTTAATGATATTCTTTATCCGTCTAATTTGATTTCAGAATGAACTCTAGGTAAATTACCATTAGCTAAAGCATTGGAGCAGTCATGCAGTAGGATTTAGAAAAGAAAGAGAGATTAATCGTAGGCATCCAAAGTTTAACTTGGGACACCTTTTGGTTCTTCCTGGTTAAACCGCATAGTCAAAGGCAACAATAAATGTTTAACCGATGCAATCAGTTATATGATTCCTGAAATTCATGATGCTACGTATTCAGCCCAACTGCATTCACGTCTAAGTCACCCTCCAGAATTGCAACCAATGCTAGCTATATGCCAGCTCAAACCAAAGGATGATCGGCCAAAACAATGAATCATTTTACCAACTACAAGCATGCCTATTTCAAGGAGATTTTCGTGATTTGGTTATACCACGTCATAGCATTTTTATTTCATAGTTAGTTAGCTTAGATAGTATTTATAGACCCTTTCATGTCGTTAGAAAGGGTCCTCAATTTTTGTATCGAAACTTGGATCGGAAGTTGCACTATTGTGCTTCTGATATATATATTTTTTAACGAAGACTGGACCGATATTCTGAATTTTGATGAAGAATACTTTGATGAGATATGGACTATTGCTTTTTGTGAGAGTATTTCTAAGTTAGAAGACGAGATCTGAATGCGATTGATGTTGGAAGGGATTCAAATTGCATATGGTACTATTATCTATGTCTTTGCTCCATTCTTTTTTTTGAATTAGCGTTTATTCAATCTTGTTATCATTTGATATATGTATGCATTTTAACAGCAATTCTTTTACTTATCACTATTGAATCTTTAAGGAATGTTATTCTTTCAATCATATTTATGTCAATGATATATGAAGAATAGTGTAATAATTTTTTAATTATTACTTTGTTCAACTACTTAAACAAAGTAATTATCATATGAAGGAATGTTTTTGTTTATAAATGGAGTCATCTATATGCCTATTTGTAAATAATAATATTCAAAAGTTGCACTAAAGTTGAAATTTCCTGAGATAGATTATTTGTTTATTATTCTGCATTTTAGAATAAATTATGCATCATTATCATTAGATAATAGAAAACCAATCATTTATCCATCCTATTTACAAATCATTGGGAAACTGGTCCCATTATATCTAGTCGGAGCCACCACACCAAATGGAAAAGGAGTTGCCTTTAAGGTTTGGACCGAGTGGTTTTCCCCAATGTTGATGCAGCGATTTTCGAGGCATCAACAGGTCCTTTAGTTGATGCAAAAAGACAAGAGACCTGGAGCGGCCAGGTGGATAGCAGAATTATTTTAGGGATTCTTTGATCTGATTGGGGATGATATTTTGAGGGTAGTTGAATATTCTTGGAAAATTGGCCATGTTCATGAGCCTTTAACCTAACTTTCTTGGCTCTAATTCCCAAATTGGATGCCCCTATGTCATTCGATGACTATGGATCGATTGCATTATGAAACTACATCTACAAGATCATTGCAAAAAATCATAGTTGTCTGTCTTCATCCTATATTTTTTGGGAATATCTCCAATGAGCAGTTTGGGTTTCTAGGTAGTTGTCAAATTAACAAATCCATCGAGGTTTCCCAAGAGGGTATCCATAGTATAAAAACCAAAAAATTTAAAGGATTGATTACAAAAACTAACCTCTCTAAAGCCTATGATATAATTAGTTGGATATATTTGAGGATGTTGTTCACTCATCTGAGATTTGAAGTCTCATTGATCAACTGGATTATGGGTTGTATAACTATTGTCTCGTTTTTAGTATTGATAATGGTGCAACTTCTCTCTTTCATTCTCAGAGAGGTTTGAGGCAAGGATTCCCTCTATCACCATTGTTATTCCTTTTAGCAGTGGAGGGACTACTCATGGTGATCAAGAAACCCAAAAGAAGAGGGGAGTTACAAGGAATTGAAGTAGAAACTAACCTCTTTATCGCCCATCTCATTTTCAAAGATGATATTTTTACTCTTATGGATTATGGTTTGTATAACCAATGTCTCCTTTGCAGTATTTATTAATGGTACAGCTTCTCCTCTCTTTCATTCTCAGAGAGGTTTGAGGCAAGGATACCCTCTATCACCCTTGTTATTCCTTTTAGTAGTGGACAAACTAAGCAGAGTACTCAAGGAACCCAAAAGAAGAGGGGAGTTACAAGGAATTGAAGTAGAAACTAATCTCTTTATCAACCATATCCTTTTCATAGATGATATTTTACTCTTTAGCAATGGATGCAGGAGAGACCTAGGATGCCTTAAGGAAGCCCTATTTCTGTTTCAGAAAGCTACAAGTATGATGATTAATGAGAGGAAATCATCCATTATACATGAAGGTATGTCAAGGGAGGAAAGTTGAATATTTCAATCCTATCTCCCATTTGAATCTAAACCTATTAAGGAGAGATTTAAATATCTTGGGTTCCACTTGAAGGAAAATGGATATAGGAAAATGAATTGGCAATGGGTGGTGGCCAAAGTGGAAAAGGGGATAAAATAGTGGTGAACTAAACGGTTTTATAGAGTGGGTCGATTAGTACTTATAAAATATGTGATTGAAGCCATTTCAGTTTACTGAGCTACCCTCACTTGGGTTCCAAAAGGAATTTTACAAGACATCAAAAAATGTTTCAACAGATTTCTATGGGTAAGAAACAAAGAAGAACATGTGATTCCTAGGGTATCATGGAATAAAATCCCTCTACCAAAACCCTAGGGAGGGTGGGGCTGAAGGACCTACCTATCTTTGCATCATCCTTAGCGACAAAATCTAGTTGGAGATTGTTAATGGTGGAGAATCTATGGACAATGTGGTCTCCATGAAATACATTTTTCCCATCTCCATAGATGAATGGATAAGAAATCTAGCTAAAAGATGCCCTAATTCATTAGAAATATGGAAAGCAACAATAGAATCCTTTAATCTGGTAGGTGTCAGGTTAGCATGGCATGTGGGAAATGGGAAAAGGGTTAGAATTATATTATATCCCTAGGTGGGAGGTCTAGAAAATTTCTCACTCCCTTTGGATCTAGTTAATAGACTAAATGCACAATGGAAAGTGTTCCTGCACCAGATTGTGAATGACAAAAAATCTACTATATTGTCAGAGCGTTGGATGAGTTCTGAGAAATCTACTTAAGCAATGAAGAGGTTTAATTATGGTAACAATACACTCTTGCGTTAATTAGATCTCATGTTAGAATCATTGGGTGATAGGGACTCTTTAAGATCGATACATGCAACAAGAGGACACTACAATTGTTGACTTGTCGGGGCCTAACCCAGGTTCGGAGGTGATTTAGCCAAACAAATCTCGGTACTACTAGCCCTTTCGGCAACAATCCATGGAGCGTGGACTAAGGTCTCACCCGAAGTAGTAGGGAAGGGTGCTAGAACAAGGTTTATGCACCCTAGATATGTCTAATTGGTTCAAGTGGTCTGTGGTTCAACCATGCGTGAATGTCACTATGCGCACTTACCCGTTCCTCGCAGCCAGAGTTGCTACCTTCACGTAACCCTACTCGGGGGCCAAACAATGTTATTACCCAAGTCCTTATTAGTAATCTGATATTAGTTGATTAACTTAGCTTACTTGGATGTGTAAAGTATAGTTAGCAATATAAATCATTCATACAAGGGCGTGCAGTAATAAAACAATACATTAGCAATTGATATCACACATGTAACAACTCAAGAATAGATACACAGAATTTGGAATGAACTTCTTTTATTATTCTCTTCTCCGGTTACAAACTTGACTCCGCCCTGGGCACTCAGCGGTAGGGGTCTACACACTCAGCTGCAGACTCTACTAGGCCTCTGCGCACTCAGCTATAGGGCCTTTTCCTACTCGGCGACCCAAGACACACTTCGCACTTTTTCTTAATCTCTAAGACCCTTCATGCCTATTCTCTATTCAATGTATTTACAACTTAGAGCCTCGCTCTATTTATACAATCCCATGGTCCGCAGACCATGGGTAGGCCGACATTACATTGAAAACTAGGGCGGACAGTCCTATGATTCTAACATACATTTCGCGCCTGCAATTCATGGAGCTTTACAATAATATCAACTCAAAACTTGGGCTTTGAGCCCCAAAACATGTCATGGGGGGATTCCATGCCAAACAGGCCCCCAACACAAACATCGTGACTTGCCCTCAAGTCACTCTGTCAATGCGGCGATCTTGGCACATAGTCCCTCCAACTATTCTCAAATGGTACGGATGTCCGCAGCGCACTGAGCTGATGCTTATTGAATCTGCTGCATCCATTCTCCTGAGACTTCGGTGACTAAATTGTTCCCATCCATCTTGACCGGTATATGTTTATAGTCCCGCACCTTTGTTCGGCTCTCTGGAGAGTGAAGACTATGCTTTTGTCAGTTAGTCAAACAGTCGGCCCACCCGTGTAAGGTTCAAGCGACTGCCATTCACTTTGCTTGGGAAGGGTTCTCCATTTAATTTGATGAGCTAGACCGCACCTCCATCTGTGACTTCCTTAACTACGTGTTACACAGCAATTTGTCATCGTCCCTGCTACCCCTCTCCCGCATCTTGGAGGACTCATTCCGAGACCTAAGAGAAGTGACATGGCCTACAAACACTTGCATTACATTCCCTTGAACATGAGCTTTATTTGCCCTGAAGACATCTCCTGCTAAAAACCCCTAAAAATAGCTCTTTTTCCATTGGCACGGTTCCATAGTGCAGCCCTCGCGCCAAGGGGGAAAATCCTCCAAAGAGGGCGCGCTAATTGACGCTCTGTCATAGAGTCGCACCCGCGCCAACCATAATCAGAGGTGTTTTTTAACAAACAAGCGGTGAAAGTTTCGTCCTAACAAATTCCTGGACTGCTATCTATCTTGAGTTGGGTGGTTTGGCTACGGATTTCCATAGAGAGGAAGTGGTTTGCCACTTCTCATGGAAGCTTCCTTGATGATATGGCCAATTCCATGATTATTGTGGATGATCTCAACTCCCCTTCCTCCATCTATAAAAGCTTGTCCATTTTCCTTGGCAAGCTAGTTCCAAAGATTCAGAATTGTCAAGTTTCCAAGAGCTTCATGCTGCAAGAGCCTTCTTGATTCCCATAAGGCCAAATCCAAGCAAGGAGATTGTTGTCCAAGAACCAAAGAGAGAGGCTTGTCCCTATTCCCAACAAGCTTTGCAAGACATGTGATGCTGACTACCCAGCCAAAGGAGAATCTAGCGTCAGAACTTTGGTTGTATTCTTCTTTGATTATTATTAATGAACAACTATTGGTTATGGTTCCACTCTTATTGTTATTTGTGATGATGATGAGTTATATCCTTTCTGATTGATATATAGTTGCATATGCTGGATTTTATGCTTGTGTTTGTGTCATTTCTTGTATGTGCAGGTGTCCATTCACGGAGATCATGGGGATTGTGATCTGTCAGAGCAAAGGAACGGGAGCACCACCTCTTCTACAAGCACTAGCATTGGAATCCAGGTAGGCGTTCATCATTGGTCTGTTAATTTGCAATTAGGAACTTGCGCTGTAGCGTTGTTGGTTGTTGCTAGACCCGGTCTGGGCTAGTAGGGATCACCTCTGTCCGTAGAGGGGATTTACCTCCTCAACAATTTGGTGACTCCATTGGGGAGGCTTGTCTTGCCTTTTTGGTTGTTTCTTGAATTTTTGCTTGCTTGGTCAGCCTTTTGGGCTGGGTTCTTTGCTGTTTTTTGCTTCTTGGTTTACCTGGTTATCGTTGGCCTGGTTTTGGATTGCTTATTTTTCATTTTGGCACAGCAACGCCGATTGGTGCTAGTTGTCAATGTATTACTCGCGCCAATCGTTAAAAGGCGCTAGTTTCAGCCTGACAGTCATGCCAATTGGTGCCAGGTTTCAATGTAATACTCGCGCCAATCCTTAAAAGGCGCTAGTTTCTACCTGACAGTCACGCCAGGCCTGGGGACTACTAGGGTTTGCTTGATTTTAAGCCTTTTGAGCTTGGTATTTGATTTTGGTTACATTTTCTCGACTACTTGAGTGTATTGGAGTCTTGTTTGACTAGTTTTAACCTTCATCCTTTGGTTGTTTGCCATTTTCTATCGATTCCACGTTTTTAGCCCTAGGGTGTCTAGTGGCTTTGTGTGTCGAGCCTTCCTTAGGAGTTTTTGGTCTTTTATTCGTCCAGTCGACTTTTTGATTGCTCCCTTGTACTAGTTTAGTGGTTGTTTATCATTTCATTGCGCTATTTGAGTGACCTACCTCTTTTTCACTTGAACTCCGCTTTGTTTCGCTTTGGGCCTAGATTACACGGCTCATTTCTGTCTTTGGGACTTTTCTTGGTTTTGAAGGACTGCTTTGTCATTTAGGGATCTGATTGTGCTTGCATTGAGTGAAATTTGCTTGTTTTTACTCTTCTATTATTGTTTCTCAAAGTTTGTTTAGTGCATCTTGCCATCAACATTTTTAAAAAAAAAACTCTTTTGCTATTCATTAGTTAATGTGAATTAGAGATTTTCATTGTTATTAGTGATTAGTGACTTTGAAGAAAAGTTTTTTAATTTCCATGAGCTGCATTAGAGATATTGTTGGTTGTTTTATGATCATTTTGTTTGTGTGAAAGCTCTCAACTCTCTCATAGCTAGCATTCATCGAATGAAATGATATATTGCGGCATATAGTTTGCATTTAGGAAATTTTGAGACATTACATACGGTAAGGCCTGAAAACTAAAACATGATCCAAGATCAACTTTAAAATGAACTGAATGAATCTAACAATGCATTGGAACATAACGCACACTGTTTAGAGGTCTAGGCTAGAGACGTGCTCCAGTGTTGTTAAACCTAGTCACTTTTGTTTCCACTCAAGGTTGGGTGATTCCTCCTTCTGTGACTCAATAGTGGTCTAGTACGGAATTGTGCTCCCATGTATCGTCGAGTATATGGGGAGACCCCACTAGGTTATCATCCTTTATCCATAGGAAGCCGAGTTTACTGCCCTATACCCGTGATACACCGAACATAGCATTTGGGGAGATTGCCTGCACATACGGAAAGTCCTTGGTTGATTTCTCTTTCATTTCTAAAACCATGGTGTATATTGTAGTTCACGGTTATTTGGTACACCCTCTTTGCCTAGTATCCCTGAGTAGTCATTTGATCTTTTCTGACTCCCTGAATTTGAAAGGATCACCAAGCGCTTGTCCTTTCACGCTTGTTTCAAATTTGAAAGTGATAGAGTCACCTTTCATCTGTTTCTTGGCTCTTAAAACATGAAACGGTGAAGTTTCTTAATTTCAATGTGGTAAAAATTAAATCACCCACTACCACACGCCCTGTTAAATTCTATTTGTTGGCCGTTTGATTGTGTGTTTTGACTCTTTTTCAGCCCTGTGTGCAATTTTCAGTTTTGATGGCAACTTTTCCAGAGTTCACCAACCCAAGAATCCCTTCTGACGGGAATCCTGGTCATTTTCCTCCTTTTGGGAATGTTGGTGCTCCTTACATGGCAACATTGTCCCTCCCTGGGTTAACTGTTGGGTTTCCTGTTTGGTTGTTCTCAACCTCTATGGTCTCTAATGTATCAACTACTGCTCAATCAGTTCCTCCACCCAAACAACATCATGTTGATTCCAAGGTGGACCTCTCCCCTTCTTTGCCTGTTTCTACATCCTCATCTTCTACTTCGCCTGGTGAAAGTTTGGATTCAAGTAACCAGGTGGCTAAGCAGAAGAAGAAGAAGAAGACGAAGAAGAAGAAGTCTCATAAGCGAGAGGTTAAAAGTGCAACTACTGCTCCGAGTACATGTCAGGTCAGGCCACCTTCTACTCCTCCGCGGAAGGTCAAGTTTCCTTGTAAATTGTGCAAGGATGACCATCTTCTTCGTGATGTCCTGGCATTCGCAGGATCTTAGACGTATGGTCTCATGATCCAGCCTGCCCCTCATCATCCTTTGAAGCTCATGGTGATGCTACCCTATCAACTGGCAATGGTAAGAAGAACAGGAAGATTTGATTCCCTTGTAGGCTATGTGAAGGCGACCATCTCCTTCACCTTTGTCCGCTCATGGATAAAGCTTCAGTTGTTTTGGAAAGTCTTACAGCTTCTTCACCCCAACTCCCTGTTGCTTATCAGAGGCTCTCTTCAGATCCTCTCCCTGTCGACAAAGAGATCGATTTAGATCCTTCTCTTGTCCATCCTCCTCTTTCCGAACCTGGCTGTGCTAAGCTTGTTTGGGACCAACCATTGGTCGGAGAGAGTGTCAACTTGGGTTCACCACCCATTGATCACTCTGTTTTAGAAGAGCGCCATGTTGATGTTCTTCTCATCTCGTCAGATTCTCCTGAGTCTGAAAATGACTCTCCTATCCCAGCTGACCCCGAGAGTCCCCCTATAGAGCAAGGGGGCAATCATATGATTCCTCCGCTGAGTAGTTCAGTCGTTTCCTTTGACTGGAGTCATTTGACCGCCCTCCGCCTTCCATCCCATGTGCCTTTCCATATTACAGAACATGCCTATGATAAGGCAATACCTGGCACTGTCTTGGATGAGGGTGCATCTGTCAGTCTTATGCCTTCCACTACTTGGCAAGCTTTGGGCTCCCCACAGCTTGTGCCGGTCGCACAGAATCTGATGGCGTTTGACGGAGGGACCAGTCAACCATTAGGGATCCTTCCGAAGTTCCCTATTACTTTGGGAGGCAAAACCGTCTATATAGACGTACTAGTTACCCAAGGTGCTTTAGATTTCAGTATTCTCCTTGGCTGTGACTATGTTTATGCCATGGGGGCCCTTGTCTCTTCACTTTTCTGTGTGGTTTTCTTTCCACACGACGGAAGAATCGTGACTATAGATCAATTATCGTTCTTTAGTCCCCCGGTGCCTCCTATGCAGTTGTCATCCCCTCCTAGTTTTTATCCACCGGTTGTATCTGCCCCACCGCATGTCAACTACGTGGCTACTTATCCCGTAACTGTATCTAGTGATGTTGTCGTCGTGCATAGTGTCTTGGGGGCATTGGGTCCTGCCTTCCAAGATGTGATCCTTCCATCGGGAGTGGCACTCTTGGAAGAAACAACTTCCTATTCATTATGATGAAGTTCGTTCAGAGCATAGTTCCTTTTCCTATGTCAAGCTCCTTAAAAAATGAAACTAGGTCTTGTCGGAGCATAGTCGCTTTCCTATGTCAAGCTCCTTAAAAAATGAAACTGGGTCTGATCGAGCATAGTTCCTGATCTTGTGTCAAGCTCGTTAAAAAATGAAACAAGGGTTATGAGGATAGTTCTTTTACTGTGTCAACCTCATTAAAAAATGAAACAACTCCCTTTCCAAATTGAGTCTTTTGATTAAGATCTCGTAAAATACAAGTCGAGTCTTTCAAAGATCTCGAAAGTGAACCTTCATTACATCCACTTTGTTGAATGCAATGAAGCTTGGGGGGCATGTACCTCGTTTTGCATCATTATGCTGGGGGCATGCGAA
>APFE030410373.1:0-55292 GCA_000404065.3 Pinus taeda | reverse complement strand
TATAACAAGCACAGTTTTTCGTTTCAAGCTTGTGTAAACATGAAACCGAATCCAAGCAGAGTTCTCCATGGTTCAAGCTTGTGTAAAAATGAACCCATACCCGATGTACATCTCGTGATTGTTGTTCCGCTAAATTTTGTTAGATGAGACTTGGTTGCTTTCATCCCATCGCCACCATCTCTTTGGCCGATCATATGCTTTCACTTGCTTGTTTTCCTTTCCTGAGGGACCGCAGTTAAGAGTGGTTTTGTTAGTCAGCCTCTTGACCATTACATGTTTTGAGCAGTTCCACCATTGTCGGAACCAGTTGCTAGCCTTTATACCACTCGTTCCTCTAGGATGAGTCACCTTTAAGCTCTTTTCTGACTCGTAAAATATGAAAAGGTTGTCAAGTATTTTTTCCCTATTTGACTCGTTAAAGAGAATAAAAATGGAGGTCGCCTTTAAGATATTTTCTGACCGTGTAAAGATGAAAAGATCGTTGGGCCCTTGTCATTTCAGGCTCGTTAATGGTTATGAAACAACGTGATTTCAGTCACTTTTTTACTTTTTCAGGTCGAAGTCACTAATCATGAAAAGTACTCCTCGATCATAATGGTCGGGTGGTTCTTTCGAGCATTGTTTTATACTTTTTCGAGCTTGAGAGACACAACTTTACAAAAAAGGACACCCCTGGAGTTTACTTTTCTGTTGTCTTTTCAAACTCTCTAAACATGAAAAGATGTCGAGTTCTTCCTTTATCAGACTCGTTAAAACTTGATGACATTGGATTCCGTCGAAATGACGTTTTACAAGCATATGCTATCCCTGTCAAGCTTGTTAATAAAAATAACTGGGGTACTCGCCAGAAATGGTGGGGAAAATAGAACCAGAATCATTTTCATGTCGGCGGTATGTCGCTCTTGAACATGGCACTTGTCTGAATTCGTGTCTGGGTGGGGACATCTCATCTCGTTTTTCACTTGCCTCCGTGGGTTTGGGTGATCATGTTTGACCTCTCATCTGCTCTTTGCCTTGTCATCACGACCTCTAATCAATTGATGTCAAATATTGCCAAGTCCACTGTCATGCCATCGATATGTTCAAGAGAAGTTGACCTCTGCGAAATAACCTCCCTCTGATAACTCACATAATCCTGATTCACAAACACATTATCTTCCTCTGTCTCACGTCGATGATGTGGGAAACACTATGGCCCACCTTCGATCAAGGTCACTTCCTGTCGACTTCAGCTCATTATCCAGGAAGTTGATCTAGAGACTCCTTTTTGGTGCCTTGGAGCCTGCATGCTTCAATGGTAGGTTCTTCACGTTCGATGCGAGGTTTTCATCATTGGCCTAGGATCAAATGATTCTACAGGTGTTCGACGCCGGCTCACTGATTCTCATGCCGTAGATTGTACCTATAGTACCTTGAGGGCCATTGTCATTATTGGTGGTACCTCTCGCGTTTGTTAACAGTTTTCATCATTGGCTGGTAATCAAACGATGTTCCTGCATGTTCGACTTCGACTCCTATATTCGCATGCTTGAACTTTTACTTTGTTCGGATCGAGATGGAGCGCAAGACCCTGGATTTTGTCTGTTGGGATCCAGGCTGCAATTTTGTGGATTATTATGATTATTACATGACTCATTCACTGGATGGCTGCAACCATGCCTGAGTCTATTTATCGATCCTCACTGGATGGCTGTGTCCATACCTTGGATCTAGATTCTTGTGTACTCTGCTATGGATGGTTGCGCCCATACCACATATATCATGTATTTGAGATATCAGTTGTACTTCTCCACGCAGGTTTTCCGTCGGCAGTGTTTTCGGCTGGACATGTTCTCGTAAAGCATTTCACCCCTCTCTCTCTCTCAGGCCTCATGCTTTAGGGGGCATCTGTTACACAGCAATTTGTCACCATCCCTGCTACCCCTCTCCCGCATCTTGGAGGACTCATTCCGGGACCTATGAGAAGTGACATGGCCTACAACCACTTGCATTACATTCCTCTGAACATGAGCTTTATTTTCCCTGAAGGCATCTCCTACTAAAAACCCCTAAAAATAGCTCTTTTTTCATTGGTGCGGTTCCATAGTGCAGCCCTCGCGCCAAGGGGGCAAATCCTCCAAAGAGGGCGCACCAGTTGGCGCTCTGTCATAGAGTTGTACCCACGCCAACCATAATCAGAGGTGTTTTATAACAAACAAATGGCGGAAATTTCGTCCTAACAAATTTTTGGACTGCTATCTATCTTGAGTTGGGTGGTTTGGCTACGGATTTCCATAGAGAGGAAGTGGTTTGCCACCTCTCATGGAAGCTTCCTTGATGATATGGCCAATCCCATGATTATTGTGGATGATCCCAACTCCCCTTCCTCCATCTATAAAAGCTTGTCCATTTTCCCTGGCAAGCTAGTTCCAGAGATTCAGAATTGTCAAGTTTCCAAGAGCTTCATGCTGCAAGAGCCTTCTTGATTCCCATAAGGCCAAATCCAAGCAAGGAGATTGTTGTCCAAGAACCAAAGAGAGAGGCTTGTCCTTATTCCAAACAAGCTTTGCAAGGCATGTGTTTCTGACTACCCAGCCAAAGGAGAATCTAGCGTCAGAACTTTGGTTGTATTCTTCTTTGATTATTATTAATGAACGATTATTGGTTATGGTTCCACTCTTATTGTTATTTGGGATGATGATGAGTTATATCCTTTCTAACTGATATATAGTTGCATATGTTGGATTTTATGCTTGTGTTTGTGTCGTTTCTTGTATGTGCAGGTGTCCATTCCCAGAGATCGTGGGGATTGTGATCTGCCGGAGAAAAGGAACGGGAGCACCACCTCTTCTACAAGCACTAGCGTTGGAATCCAGGTAGGCCTTCATCATTGGTTTGTTAATTTGCAATTAGGAACTTACGCTGTAGTGATGTAAGATTGTTGCTAGACCCGGTCTGGGCTAGTAGGGATCGCCTCTCTCTGCAAAGGGGATTTACCTCCTCAACACTACGTATGGTCCCAGCCAATGCATCCTAAATTTTCCTGGAAATTTTTCAAACATACTATCATATAGCAGTACTGATTCATTTACTTTGAATGTGGACAACTTAATATGATGATCGTGCCAAGCTTTCTCACTCTCATTTGGAACCTCCTGATGAAAACCAGCCAAGAACCATTCCTCCTCAAGTTCTTCTAATTGCGTGATTCTTTCTTCCAGAGCTTCATGGTATGTCATCCCTGTGAGCATTATTATTCGTAGACTAGGTACGATATATTCCATTGGCATGACAGCTTCCACACCATAAACTAACCAGAAACGTGTTTGTTCCGTCTGTTTCTTGCATGTTGTTTTGTAAGCCCATAGCACTGCCGGTACACGCAAGTCCCAATTGCTTCGCTATGCATTGCACACTTTGGTCAGCACAATCTCTTGTATTTTGTTGAAAGCCTCTATTGTCCCATTAGATTTTGGGTGATATGGTGTACTCTTCTAATGATACACCTAGAACTCTTCTGTGAGCATGCTGATGGTTTCATTCAGGAAATGTGTTCCGTGATCACTCATTAAGATATTCAAACAGCAAAATCGGGTCAACATGTTGTCAAACAAAAACTTCGCAGTCATATTGGTCATGCAGTCTTTGACTGGCTACGCCCCCGCCCATCATGTCAGGTACTCTGTTGCGGTGATGATGTAGCATGCGCCCATCTTTCCCTGAGGTTTGATTGGTCCCATAAAGTCAATTGCCCATTTCTCTAATGGTTGCAGTGTCATCTATGGATTTAATGGCATCCCATCCCTTCGTGATGGTTTTCCAGTCCTTTGACATATATTGCAAGCCTTACAGTGTGCTTTCGAATCTTGGTGCAGGGTTGGCCACCACAACCCTACGCGAAGAATCTTTTGTGCAGTTGCTCGTCCTGCATAGTGTCCTCCCGCAGCACCCCCATGTGCTTTCGTGAGGATCTAACTTCGTTCAAATTTAGGTACGTATCTTCACAATATCTCATCATTGCCCATTTTATATAGGTGCCCCGCGATGATAGAAAAATTTGTTGCACGCACCACCAATTCCTTCCTTTGTTGGAGAGAGTATTCCTTCAACATGGTCCCTATGGTGAGAAAGTGGATTATATGTTCGAAGTGTCCATCCGTGACGTGCATAGCAAAAAGTTGAGTGTCAAGTAGTCCCTCCTACAAATTAGTGGGTTCCTCACCCATCTCAATGCGCGACAAGTGATTCGGTCCTGCATTCAGGTGTCCCGGCTTTACTATGACCTCAAAATCATATTCCTGGAACAATAAGAGCCATCTGCATATGCCCCCCCCCCCCCAACACAGGCTTATTGATCAGGTATTTCAGTGCGGAATGGTCAGTATACATCTTGAAATGTCCTCCAAGCAAATGGTGTCAGTATTTTTGGAGCACGGACACCATTGCCAACCCCTCGTGCTTGGAGGTGGAATGGTTCTTCTCTACTTTGGGCAACCTCTGGCTTGCAAACGCGATAGGGTGATCCAATCCTTCCCCACCCTCCTATGTGAGCACTGCTCCCAATGCGATACACGACGCATCAACATGGACATGAAACTCCACATCCCATTTTGGGAAGACTGGGATTGGAGCAGAGGCCAATTTCCCTTTCAAGACATCCAAACTTTTCATGTGATTGTCATTCCAACAAAATGTAACATCCTTTTTCAATAGTTTTTCCATCAGCACAGTGATTTGGGCATAGCTTTTGATAATCTTTCTATAGTACCTGGTGTGTCCCAAGGTAGCGCCCACCTATTTAACACTTTGTGATGCTTCCAAATTTAGAATAATGGACATCTTCGCAGGGTCCACCATTAGTCCCTGTTTGCAGACCACATGTCCCAACAGGTTTCCAAAGGGAACGAGGAGTGTGCACTTCTTAAGGTTCAACACAATCTGGTGTCGTTGGAAAGTATCCAGCATCAAGCGTAAGCTTGCTACATGGTGCTTAACTAATTTGAAGACAGTCCAATCATCCAAATAGACCTCCAAGAATTTGTGGATATATTCTTTGAACACGGCAACAAAGATGCGCGAAAATATGGCTGGTGCGTTCTTCAATCAGAATGGCATAACGATGTATTGAAAGTGGCCCCATTCCGTTGCGAAGGTTGTTTTGCTCATATCTTCTGGCGTGATCTTGATCTGGTGGTACCCCGAGAACCCATCCGTGAATGAGTATGCTTCTTGTCCACCAACATTTTCTAGTACTTCATCTATGAATGGTGTCGGGAACGGGTCGTGTACACAGGCATCATTCATCTTCATGAGGTCCATGCATATTCTTATTTCACCCTTCTGTTTTTACCCTTGTACTACCATAGGACTTACCCAGTCGGATTCTTCCACTAGCTCAATAATTCTGACTATTGGGTTTTGTTATATTCTTTCCACGTAGTTAACAAGGGGTTTGAGGGGTACTTGTAACCCCACTTTAGGGGTCCGGGGCAGTGCCCCAAAAAATTTTGAATTTGGACTCTATGTTAGGTTGGGCGGACCCACCTATGGTTTTGTGCATGATTTTTGCACATGTTTTTTGGACGCGATGGGTTTTCGGTCCATGGTATTGGACGCGATGGTTTTCGGTCCATGGTATTGGATGCAATGGTTTTCAATCCATGGTATTGGATGCTTTGGCATGTATAAATATGTATTATAACATTGAAAAGAACATAATGAAAAATCAAGCTGGTAGTCCCAGTTTTGGGATCCAGTGGGAAAATCTCTATGTATATGTGTTTTATGTGTTATCTCTTGCATTGCTTATTTTTCTGTGTTTTAGAATTCGTATCCAAGTAATTTCTGTACGAGGTTAAAACCTACACCAACTGCAAGCATTTTGTCTAATTCTACACGAACCATTTCCCTATATTTCGGATTCAAGCGGTAAGGCCTCTGCTTAAACGACTTCACGTCAGGTTTCAGGGTGATCTTCATCATCCCTAAGTCACCAAAGATCCCTTTTAAGTCTGTAATCTTGGTCGAAAATAAGTCGTGGTACTCGCCGAGTAACTCAACGAACTTCTCCATCGTGGCATCATACCAATAGTCTCCGAGCGTGGCATACTTTGGTTCCGCCTCCATCCCAATGTTTACCTGCTTCATTTTTAGTGGCACAGTGATGTCGGGATCCTCAATCAATGGTACTCAAACCTCGTGACATCCTTTTGTTTCTAGAATGTTAATATTCTATGGGTCCTCATCATCCTCCTCAACATTTACATTATAACATTCCAGCACGAAGCTCAACTGTGTCACCCATTCTGGCTAAAGCACTTCCATTGGCTCCTGGGGTATTTTGAAGATAGATGCTTTCACTGCTTGTAGTGCATCATCAACTGTATCCCACCATAAATCTTCAAACATGAAAGTTAACATAAATCCCTTGCGCAAGATATCCCATTCACTCATACCATGGCGGAGCTCCATCTTAGTATACCAATTCATGGGTATGACATCCAGGGTATGATAGAACAAATGCACCCACTCAAGCTATGGCTCTTCCCCGTAGACCTTAGTCCATTTCGTGAGGTGTGTACGTGGATCATCATGTCTGTCATATCTGTTTATTAGCCACATCTGTGGTTTCACAAATCATAGTAGCATCATCCTTTTGCATTCGCATCAGTCCTCGAAATTCTGTTGGTGTGTACCCTGCCACCTTGCGGGTGTAGCACGCAGTGCCCATTAGCATCAAACCACTGTTGTTCTGGCACTTTGCTTTCAAATTTGTTCAGGAATTCATCCACCGCGGTCAACCTATCATACATAGGTAGATCTCTCGCCTCTGTTGCTACACATCGTAGTGACCTTATCATCATGTTTCAGTTTAGCATGGTTACCTCGCGTAACCTGTTCTGCCATCGTTTATTTCCTCATTTGAATCTGATGTGCAGGAGCTCTTGCGCTCCCACGAAATCTTGCCATCCGTTGTAGGATTTACCCAATCCTATTCCCGTGTAGTGAGTTTGTAAATATATTCTAGATCATCGTCACTCTCATCATCACGTACTAGCTCTGTGTAGCACGATCCTTCCGCAGGGTCTAAAGGTACCACTACGTGCAGTGACTTTTTCTCAAAAATCATTTTGTGCTTCTTTAGATTTATCACTCTATTCATATCAATGGCCCAATCAATTCCTAGTAGCACAGGATAGGGGTTTTTGTCATCGAAAATCTCTTTCACTTCGAAATCTACAAGCAAGCTCGCACCCTCTATGTTTACCGTCATTCCCTGCAATCTTCCCATCGATAGGATCTTCTCTTGGTTCGCCATTTGCAATTGAATAGGGGACCATTGTAACACAGGCCTACCCATGTGCTCCCATGTCTGCTTTGGCATTACATTTGCGTCCGATCCTAGATCCAGAATCACTTGATCCATTTCATACTCTCTGACTTGCGCAGTCAATATCATTTCCTTGCCTGTTCGCAATGTGTGCTTCCCGAGCTTCCAGACTATGCGTGGTTCTCCTAACCTAGCGCAACTAGTGATGAGTTCCTATAGTCCCTTCATAGCCTTGCTACCGCACAGCAGCTTCATGCATGTCTCCAGAAAGGTAGTGAGAATTTAAGGATCCATCTCCAGTTCTAGTTGATCCTTACTACCTGAAGTGGAGGCCTCCGTGAAGCTCTTCTTAGCTTCCATGAATGTCTCCTTCGTGCACTAAAAATCACATTCAGGTTCCTTTATAGGAGCCTTACAAACCCACGCACTTTCTTCAGGCTACTTACCTTTGTCATCTCCTATCGTGATACCACTTCAAAGCATGATGTTTATATTCGGGTCCTCTTTGCACGGCTCAAACCTCATCATTTGCAAATTCTAAGTCGAGGGAGGCTAGAGTACCCTTTATCGCACAGCCTCGCTATCAGTGTAGGTCAGTCATCCGTCTCATGATCAAACTGAGTACAATATAAACATGATGCTCTCATCGGATTTGTACAATCACGAGCATAATGCCCTGACCCTCTGCAATTGTAACAAATCAGCTGTCCGCGACCCCTTCCTGGTCCCATTCCACCTCGACCTCATCCACGCCTCTGAAATCCAGTGTGCGCCATCTCTACATTTTGATCAAGAGCTCGCATTTTTGTCCACACTCTGTAGGTAGGATTCTGATCCATCATCAGTTCATAACTTCTGCAAGTGTGCTCATCATGGCCTACCGACCTGTAGAAATTACAGAACAATTGTTGGGACATCTACGTATACTTCTATAATAGATGACAATTATCCGTAGCATGTTTTCCTCCTATCTGACAAATTGCGTACCATAATGCATGCGTTGTGCTCGGTGTTGTTTGTGCCTCTAGTCTTAATGGCATCAACCCTCCTCCCGCCATGTAGTTCGCGAAGACTAGACAATGGTCCTTGTCATGCCCCTGGCCTTTTCATTTTATGCACCATAGCTCCTCGCATACCTCTGGGTGATTTTGCCTATCCTATTTTAAACTCTGCATTTCTAGACATAAATTTTTCAATTGTGCGTGGCTTTGTTGGACTCCCACGCCAAGATCCTGTATTGGGGTCTCTCGCAGTCTCATTGCAATCTCCAAAGTTGCGGCCTAGGTGGATAACTTCTATTGTGACAGCGTCATCCTTAGATGTGGCATTAGTGACACTACAAACGATGTGCGGTGTTGTCCATCCATCAAGGTCATGTTGGCTTTGTGAATCATACTCTTCAGTCTTTGATCCAGATCCCATGGGGTCTCACCTGGCAACATCGTGATTTCCTAAAACCCGATAATTGATTTGGGCCTCCTAAATTCCCTGTTTAGCGTAGCCTAGATATCTGTGATCCCTGCATTTGGATGGTCATTAGAATGCTTAATATACCATGTTAGTGCACGATCCTGCAACGTGCTTACCAGCGTTGCCTTCATTATATTGTCATCCACGACTCCTTGTGCTTCCCATACAGCTTTTACCATGAACCAAAATTGGTTCGGATCTTCGTTCCCTACTCCTCTAAATACCGACAATTTTATCACATTTTCCATATTGCATTGTGGTGGTGGCGAAGGTTGTGTAGGCGGAGATGGGGATGAAGATGTTGAAACCGGTGGTTGTGTAGGTGGAGGTGGTATGCACGGAATTCAGTGCCTTATCAAATTGATCGCACTTCTTGGTGAAACTTTTGCAATCTCTTCCTCACTTTCTCACCAAGGCGAAATCAAGGGGCTAGTTTATATTTCTGTGCTACCTTCGTTTCTATAGATCCTCCCACTTCGCTTAGCCCCAAACATCAATTTATTCACATAACCCATTGTTTAGACAATGGCATTTTAATCTGAGTGTTCAAAGATTTAATGTACTTACCTCGTGGTCCTTTGAGGAAGCATCATTCCACCTCACTATAGCAGACTGAAGTATCTACCGTGAATTCGATGATAAACCCTCTTATAGTTCGATCAAGCCAATGGTCCATAGTGTGTGCAATCTTATCTTCTGATGCTTCTAGTCTGCACACCAATTCTGGAATCCACACAATTGGTTTGCCGAGCCTACACCTTCCTGACTGTCTGCTAGCTTCGCAGTCCACTCATACAACTCAGAGGGGAAGGATGCAAAGAAAATTTTGTTGATTTCCATAGATAAGTAGTGCTCTAATCACTATTCATTTGATACTCGAGGATTCTTGTTTTCCTACACTGCAAACTCGTGAATCTTTCTGTCCAACAACCCTTCAATTTCTTTCTTCGTCGGATTCAAGTGACACAACATCAGACATCCCTTATGCAGATCCTGGTCCCGGCAATAGAACCATTTGTTGGCTTGTTGGGGCCTGACCCAAGTTCGGAGGTGATTTAGCCAAATCCCGGTACTACTGGTCCTTTCGAAAATAGTCCGCAGAGCGTGGACTGAGATATCACCCGAAGTAGTTGGGGAGGGTGCTAGAACCAGTTTTCCACACCCTAGAGATGTCTGATGGGTTCAAGTGGTCCATGGTTCGACCCTGCGCACACGTTGCTACACGCACTTACCCGTTCCTCATGGCCGGAGGTGCTGCCTTCGCGCAGCCCTACTGGGGGGTCGAACAGTGTTATTACCTAAGTCCTTACTAGTAATCTATTACTTGATTAACTTAGCTTACTTGCACGTGTAAAGTATACTTAGCAATATAAATCATTCATACAAGGGCGCGCAGTAATAAAACACTACATTAGCAATTGGTATGACACATGTAATAACTCAAGAACAGATACACAAAATTTGGAATGTACTTCTTTTATTATTCTCTTCTTCGGTTACAGAATTGACTCTGCCCTGCGCACTCAACTGCAGGGATCTACACACTCACCTACGAACTCTACTAGGCCTCTGCACACTCAATTGTAGAGCCTTTACCTACTCTACGACCCAAGACACACTTCACACTTTTTATTAATATCTAAGACGCTTCATGCCTATTCTCTATTCGATGTCTTTACAACTTAGAGCCTCGCTCTATTTATACAATCCCATGGTCCGCGGTCCATGGGTAGGCTAACATTACATGCAAAACTAGGGCAGACATCCCTATGATTCTAACATACATTTAGCGCGTGCAATTCGCAAAGCTTTACAACAATATCAACTCAAAACTTGGGCTTTGAGCCCCAAAACATGTCATGGGAGATTCCATGCCCAACAACAACCCAAAATTTGGATATCTATTTCAGATGGAATCCTGCATTCTGATAAAACATGAGTGGTGGTGGTCTAAACTGTGGAAACTGAACTACCCTGGTAAACCCAAAGTCTTTTTCTAGTGTGTTCTTAGGAACAAAATACTGACATGGGATAATTTACAAAAAAGGAGAAAGGAAGGTCCAAGATGGTGTAGCCTGTGTAAGGATGTTGAAAAATCAACTAATCACATGTTCCTAGAATGTCATTTTGTTGCTAGGACCCTATATCTTATCAAACAAGGATTTAGCTACACCCTATTCTAGAGAGGTCAATCCCTTAAGGAAGCTTGGTGTAGGTGGTGGGAAGAGGCTCAAGGCAAGATGCATAGACTAACATCATCACTTTATTGTTGGGGTATTGGATTACATGAAACAAAGAGATATTCAGAGAGATCTCATCTACACCTGAAAGAATTGCATTCAAAATTGAATCAATAATTTCCCTCATAGAACTCAAAAGAACAACCACGGCCATCAGGGAAGTGAGAGGAGGAAATCAATCAAAGAAATTCCATGGGCCTACTTCGATGGGGCTTTTGATGAACAGGGTAGGTACAGAGGAGGACTAGTCTTGCATTTAAACCATCATCAAGTCCTAAAGTCTAGTATAAATCTGGGACTAGGCACAAATAATTATGTAGAGAATTTCCCGTTAAAACTTATCCTTTGTTGGTCCTCGGGGGAAGCTCAATTTCTTAATTCGAGAAATGTGAAATTGTTAAAACTCGAAAGACTTAGGTTCAAATCCCCCCTATTATGACCTAGGCTATGGGGAGGAGGACATATCATAGCCCCCCAGAGGTTTACTGGCAGTTACGTGTCAAATGGATGCCGAGTTCCTCTGGGTCACAAAAACAAAAACTTCTCCTCTACTGGGAACTAGATTTGGGAGTTTTATCCTTACAAATATATGGAGACTCTCTAAATATAACAAACTAGTTCAAAGTTGTCCAGAGATGCCATAATCATAGATTACTACTCATTTCGAAAGAGGTTTTGCATTTAAAATTAATTTTTCATATTGTTTCTTGCCATAATATTTATAGGGAGTGGAATGTAGTGGCAGATCAACTCTCTGAGGATGATGCTAGGTAGATCTAGGCTCTTGGCAAGTCAGTGAATCTCTAAATGGAACATCTCACAGTTACTCACACCAACTAGTTTTATATCTTTAAGTCCAGGAATTTGTTTATCTTACAAAGTTCTCAATACAGGTTTTATGGTTTTTTTTATATTAGTGAACAATCTGTTTGTCAAAACCAGTGGCTAGATTTACACAATGTAACTGTAATGGTCGATTTCTGTACCTACCAAATTGTTAATAAGATACTTTTCCTTAAGGTTATTTTTTTTTTATAATGCACTGCAAAAAGAAGACTCAAAAGGCTCGATAAAAAACCCTGAAGAGCATATACTCTTCTAATCTAGATTTTGTTTTTAATCATGTTGGAAAGTATTACGTAACTTTTTATACTTTAATAAAAACTTATGATTTTTCTCATGGAAAGAAAAACCTATAATAGAACATTAATAACATATAATAGAGCATCAATTTTTATTATTATTAAGTTCGTTAATTACATTATTTCTTAATATAATTAATATTCATTAATCATTAATTAATTTTTAGTATAATTAACATATGTAACATCAATTTAATTAATATTCATTGATTTTAATATAATTAACATTTGTAACATTACTTTAATTAATATTCAATATTTATAAGTAACATTGTAAATTATTATATATAATTATATTTGTAGCAATTATTACATTGTTATATATAATTATCATTAATCATATTACATGATTCAATATAATAAAATGTGATTAATTAATTAATATATATATATATTATCGTTAGATTATTATTTATGGAATTTGTAATTTATATTCATTAATTATTATTATGGTTTTTTATTTTTTGTCTTTTATTATTTATTTATTCTTCTGCATTGATCTATCTTTCCTCATACATTGTCTTGATGATGGATCTTTTTTGGGATTTGAAACTTTGACAAATTTCGCATGCTGCTATGGAAACTCTGAACTCTCTATCTACAAAAGAAAACGACACAAGTTTGAAATCTAAGGTATTTTTACCAGCTCTTTTCACAAAAATAACAATGCTTGAAGGAAGAGTTGTAGTGTAAGATTTTATGAGGACATTTGTTGTAGGCCTTGAACATTTAAGGATTTTATTCAGTATTGTTAAAAATCATTGTTTGAAGTCTTTAATTTTTTCCTTTTGGTTCATTTTAATTTTAGGAAGTTGTAATACTAATGTGGCGTGTGTTTTTCTTCACTTAATTTTTTAATAAAAGTAGTTCAAAATCATTCTAGTTTAAAATAGTACCTTAGGGAAGAGAAAAGTGGCATGTTTGATGTTTTACCTTCAAAAAATAAAGGAGATAATATACAAACTACACCTTCATGTTCAACATTCAGTAAATTAACTCTTGGAATGAATTTGGCATGAAATTACTTACTTGGTCTTATGGTTATTCTTTGTTGTTTGGATGGAATTTTGCAAATAATACTCTTGATGTTTGGGTAACTCATATTTTTATCCTAGTACAGCCACTACTCTTGGTGATAACAAAGGTCTTCTTAGTTTTTTACCAACCATTTGTCTAGGTGGTAATGGAGATCCTCTAGGACTTGGGGATTGTGAAGCTCTAGGGGTGTGTTGTGAAATGCATTTAGGTGATTGTTAAGGGGAGCCTGGTGGAGAATCTCGAGGAGACTTCTGTGGAGATGGTGGTTTTCCTACACCATTAGGTAATATAATAGTTGCATTCATTAGATTAGTTCTGCCTTAAGAAACTTGAGATAAATTGAATATAAGTCCTCTTTAGAAGTTTCGCATTCATTAGATTAGTTCTGCCTTAAGAAACTTGAGATAAATTGAATATAAGTCCTCTTTAGAAGTTTCTTTAGAATTATCTAGTTGTTTTTTCTTGGATGTTTACCTTTTTGTGCAATGCTAAAGTGGATAGGAGATTGCGCAAGCTCCTTAGTCTAAGTTCTTATAAGAATTTGTGACAGTTGTGCTTGAACTACTACAAGATTGAACAAGCAGTCTTTTGATGTTGTTCTTATATTAATAGATTTAGATTGAGATGTTATGATAGGTATGCTTTCTAATTCCAATTCTCATGTTTGATGTAAATGAACTAATGGTTCTAATATCATTTCATAATGTTGTAAAGCTTGTGGAATTTCCTAGGACTTTCTTGAGAATTGTCCCTTTTGAAAAGGTGTTGGGGTTGTTTTAGATGGCTTAGTCATTTTTTATACCCTTCTTGCCATTAAAAAACATGGCCCTCCTTCAAGCACCAATTATTTTTTATGATTGGATTTCACCCTAACAACAACAAGGAATATAATTCAATCAAGGTCCTAATGAGACCTATACTCATTTGGTATGGCAATTGGTGAGCCCTGGTATTGCACCAAGAGTGTTGTGACTTGTAGGGGATTATCAACTCCATTTATCAACCTGGGGTTCGTATAAACTTCAAGGTGACAGTGCTATATGCACAGTAGATGGGATTCTACTCATGCCACCCTAAACTAGGACATTTGATCAATAGTGCTCCAATACCATTCCTCCTATTGAATTAGAATGAAAACTAATTAATTAAGGTGAAATTTAGAAGATACCTCTAATTATAAAAAGGAAAATGCTTTTGAATTTTAACTTGTAAATGTTATTGAATCAATTCATGACAATATAAGAGCTATACTACTTCCAGAAAGGGAACTACATTATCTTGCAATCAACCACCTAGCTACCAAAGCTACTTGCAGACAAGAATCTAACTTACCAAATCAAAACTCAAGATTTTATGTATTGTCTATCTAGCTCACATTTGCATATAAATCAATGTTCTATTTGTGCCAAATCTGTGATAAGAAAACTACCACTATTCTATTTTTCAATGAAGGAAAAGGAGGGTTTAGAGTGGCCTAGGAGCTTCCCTTGATCATAGAGACGGCTGAGGGTCAACCTACTTCTAATTTAAGTCCCAATTGCAACAAGGGTGAAAAAGGGTGAGGAAATAGGTTGTTATAGGTGTGCTATAAGAGGTTGCTACAGGTGCCCTAGATTGCTACAAGAAGGCCTATAATGCTACAAGAAGGTTTCCGAGAAGGTTTAGGGGGTGTAAATGATGGCTTCAAGGGATGGAAAGGTGGATGGAGGTTGAGGTAAATGGATGAAGGGTAGCCAAATAACCTAGCAAAGCTTGGAGCCTTTTGAAGGCTTGTTTTTCACTGGGAGAGTTGCTCACAGTGGTCTAGGAAAATGATCTCAAAAAAAAAAAAAAACTTAAAACTTTGAAGACAAAATGGATTCATAAAAGAGGGTGAGGAAGTCCAAGATGGAGGTTTGAAGGTTCCCTTTTCCTACAAATCCAAACATCCCTACAATCATCACATGCATATACCCTTTTGTCATTGATAAAATGAAATAACTAGTAGCGACAAAGATGAGTTGAATTTGAATGCCATCTTATCTACGCCAAAAACTCTTATCTAGTTAATAAATCAACTCCTAAGCTACATTAAGCACATGAAAAACAAGATGATTAACATAAATATTCTTCCAAGAAATCATAAACATAGTATTTTTTGTTGTGATTGTATATCCTTCTATTCAGGCTCCTATGGGAGAGATGAGGTAGAGGTTGCAATCATAGGATTTTGATGGGTTATTTTCTAATGAAATGCAAGAAACTAATAAGAACTATGAACCAAAAGGAGATACAAATACACAAGAGGGACCTAAGGCACTGGGATTGGGCCCAAATCTAAGAGCCTCAACCCTCTAGAACTAACTCAGTGTTGAACCAATAAGCAACTTGTCATTATCATTGCATCAATGTCTAATACATCATATAATAGTAAAAAATAGAAGTTCCAAGTACTTGAGCTCAATATCTACCTAGTTGAAAATAAAACTTGAATCCTAATGATCCCTTTTACATGTTTATTTATACAAGAGGGTAGCTACTAGTGGCTCCCTAGAAAATAGGAATGTTTGTCTCCCATAACTTAAGAATGGTGGATCTTGATCTTTATTAACTGCACTCGCTTGGCTACCAATGACCAGTTGATAAGAGAGAGTGTTGTGATCTTGGGTTGATTGAAGGACTTAAGGAGGTGGACAACCTCCTGGAATCTCTCCCTATTGTCTAATCTGAACCCCTGAATGGAAATTATCTAAAAAATACTCCACTTCCTGCAATTAAACCATATAAGGCCACATGACATAGAAAAAAATATTTTACCCCTCTCACTACGCATGATATAACAAAAACTGTAAATAAATGTGAGAAAGAGATAGTTCTAAAGCTAGATGATGGAATTATGACCCTGATAATATGCATATTTATGAGCCTCATCATCGCCCCCCTACTAAAATTGTTGCTCATCCTTTGAGAAAAACAGTCATCTATGTGCATTATTTCATGGCCCTGGTGGCCTCCCTGACATCCCAGGGCTCCTCAAATGGTTTTCCTTCTTGGGGATAGAAACCTAGATTCTTTTCTATTTATGTCCACTCCTTCTGCTCTTCTGCTTCATTTCTTCCTTCATGTAGGCCTAGCAACAAGGGTGGAATGATCTTGAGTCTTATCCACTTAAATTTTAATCTTTGCATGATCCTTTTGTACAAGGGTGTCCTCTCCAAGGCATCCCTCAGCCTTTCAGGAGAGTGATATTCTCTGATCTGGAGGTTGTGGGGTAAGGCATGCCATCTCCTCCAACGATCTTGCAGACTTTCTTTTCCCAACAACTTGAATGTGTCTTCAAAATGTAACATGGCTTATTCCTGGTTGGAAATGTATTTAGGTGATAATTCAACATCATTGGAGATGATGATATGATTGGTAATGATATTTATTAGGCTCACTAGCTCTGCTTTGATATATAATGGTTCCTTTTATTCCTTTTCCATGACTGTCTTCACCATCTCAACTCTTGCCTCCTCATGAATCATCCAAGATTCTAAGGCCATAAGTTGTGTATCCCCTAATCTTGCATTGGGATCCCAAATATTCATATCAGTCAAAGCGAGTTTATGAATGTAAAACTCGGCTAATTTTTCTTTTTCCTCCATACTGGCTTGGTTGCAAAATTCAATGAACTATTTGTAATCCCGAAATGGCATAGATCCATGTGATGCTAAGGTTTTGATTTCGAATTGCAACCACTACTCCTTGAGAAAGAGTGTTGTTGGCTTGTTTGGGCCTGACCTAGGTTCGGAAGATTTATTTAGCCAAATAAATCCCATAGCTACTGGCCCTTTCGGCAACAACCCGTGGAGCGTGAACTGAGGTCTCACTCGAGGTAGCAAGGGAGGGTGCTGGAACCAGGTTTCCACACCCTTGGGATGTCTAGATGTGGTTTGAGAGGGTCGCACGCTCTTCTACAGCCTCACGCTGCGCAGATCCGATTACACTTATTGCGCTTATTACAGATTGGATCAATTATTACTATTCTAATCTAGTTAGAGCGGTCTTTAAGCAAATTGTTATTATTCTGGTTACTTCCGTCCATAAAGAATAAACCCAGTTCACAAGTATTCAATGGTGGAAATGCATAGATCATAACAATTCAAAAAGAGTAAAGTCGCATTTAACACAGAATTCAAAGTAAACTTATCTTTATTAACAATCTTCACCAATACATCCAGATCCACCCTACGCACTCAGTTGCAGGGGTCCACGCACATAGCTGCAAACTTTCTAGGCCTCTGCACACATAGCTGCAAAGCCTCTACCTACTACCTTACCCTTGACATAGACTTATAGACACTTTCATACTATCTTCTTTAAGAACTCATTACCATTCATATTCCTAAAAACAGTTGCCTTCTCCCCATATAGCCTCGCTCTATTTATACCCTTCCCTGGCCCACAACCCTTGCACGGGCCGACTCTATTTATATTTCTTTACATTATTTTCGGGCTGACTACCCTTTGACTCAACCTATTACAATTCGCACTCTGCGCGTTCAACGAAGTCTTTGCCCTAAATTTACTCAAAATATCTGGCTTCATGACCCTTAACTGTTGCGCAGGGTTTCTGCTACCCAATCCCCCAACACAATCATCATGACTCATCCCGAGTCACTGTAGTGTGTCCATATTTGCACGAAGGTCATTTAACAATGTTTGTGCCATGTGTATTTCTTCAACAAATTCTATGGTGGTCTGTTGTACTAGTGCCACTCAAGTCGCTGATGTATCCAAGTGGATTCGGTTCACTTGCTCAAAATCACAGACTGCCTGCATCTGTGCTATCTTGCCCTCCATCATTGTAGAAACGGTAAATGCTTCATCGAGCCACGGTTGAATGTGGTCTTTAAGCTCTGCCTCTTTTTGTCGTGCAACATCCATTTGGGCCTTGAGAGCCTAGGCCTCCCTCATTTTAGCTAGCCGTTGTGTGATAGTGACCACTTGTGCATCTCCGCGAGCTATATCATAGGCTTGTTGTAGCGCGCATACCTCAGCTTCGACGCGCTGAATGGTGGGGTCCTCCTGGAGAGATGTAAGTAATCCAATAGACTGATCCAAAAGTCCTGAATATTCTCGGACCGCACTTCTCATGGTTTTATGCCTTCTTGAATTTCCGCGCGATGGTGTCCACCATCGAATAGAGGTTGATGTGCCTAGCACCAGAGCTCTGCAATCCGTAGGGAAATATCCCCTTGTGATTTTGTAGTCTCTTCCTAGACCGTGTGAACTTCTATGGCCATGTGTTGAACCTTGGTCAGAGTTGGAAGATCCTCATGGATAGCTACCCTCAGAACTATGCAGCAGGCTTCTGTAATGGCTTGTTAGATGTTCCTATAATGCTCAACCCAAACAACGTGCTGAAGATTGACCTGTTCTATCTCAGGTTTCTACTCCCGTAAAGTGTGGAGGGCATGACCTTCCCTAGCGTAGAGTTCATTAGTGAGCCCATCCTGTAATTGAAAAAGTAGGCTACTAGATAGGGCGGCCAGATCTAAATCCCAACTACCCTCATCGCCAAACCTTATAATAGCAGTGGCTAGCAATGTTATAGTGTTCGGTGCGGGTGCGCCATCAGTTGTTCAGTCATACCTGTATTGTTGATGAGGTGAACCTTGCCCAGAGACTATGCCTACAATGTTTCCAACTACTTCCAAATTTCCCCCAGCACAGTTGTTTGTTCTATAAGTAGAGCAGGCAATGCAGAGTTTGTTGTAAAGTCGTTTTCCAACACCTTTGTTACTTTGGACTTTTCCTGACACTTGGAGGGTCCTCCCAATGCTATTGTTTGACCTTTCCCCGGAAGCCTAAATGTCTGTCTCCTATTCTGGTTCCAATTCCTGTGCTACCGTAGTCTCTTCGGCTAGTTGGTTCTGAGAAACCGCTTGTTTCGAAGTGAGTTGTTGTTCATGTCGTGTTGTTTCTACAAGATGATGGAGTTGTTGTTGTGGTTCCTTATTCTGCTGCTTGGCAGCTAGTTGGTCTAGGATGGCCTTGTCCAGAGCGCGCCATTCGAGAGGCCATTTTGCCAAAACCCCATAGATTGCTTCATCCATTGTGATGAATGGAAGTGCGGTCTAGGATTGGTCTGGGTTCTTTCGCGCCCAAATGTACACATGATGCATGTTGGCTTTAAACTCGGCCATGCTTTGGAAATTTTTGTAGATTGTGGGAGAAATGCATGGTCGGCGAGCAATGTGGATCCTTATTCGTTCTGCCATGAAAGTCCAAAATGCGCGAATTGCAGAAACCCTTGTCACGTCCCTTGTTCCATATAGTGCCATAAACCGTACTACCTCAGTGAGGTCATCTGTAATGCTAGGGAACTGGCTATCTGAAGGCAGCTCGCTTGTTACCAAAAATATTGACATAAGCAACCATGCATAATGAAATGTCTTACCTCTAACCTGTGCTTCTCAGCAGTTGGTCAAGAACTATTTGCATAAGAATTGTGCCCAATTAAACTACACCCCTTGGGCACATTGCCCGGCCAGCACAACGACAGAAGTGGGTACCTCATCTGCACGACACTTCCTCATAAGTTTTTCCCCGAGGAGTTGTGTAACCACTCAGACGGTGCAGTCGTTGATGCTAGCTATGACATATATGTGCTTTGTTTTCTCTAGCTTGTACCACATCTTCATTGTTTCGGGGAGGCCGACCTTGCTGCCGGTTCCTGCAGCGCTGGTGCAGTCATCTCCTTTCAGTGGTAGGTGTGTTATGCAGTGGATTAATTTAGCTGTGATCGGAATCGGCTCCTCCAACCAAAGGAATCCATCATGTACAAGACAAAGGAGTTGCTGGATCACAAAGGCAGTAATAGTCACGTAGTGGTAGTGAGGTAGCCATCGGAGGTTGAGGATCCCGGCCCTCTCTATACCTAGCAGCCACACCCGTGGTAGCAGTATGTCTGCGGCCAATTCCGGGAACAAACCACTGTCAGCCAGATCCCAATCTTCCAATTTGAGGGTTGGAACGTGTCCCAACGGCAAGCCTTCAAACCTTATATCATCCAGAAGAAGCGGGGTCTGAAGCTCGGTCTAAAGCTCCGTCTAAGTCCTTCGGTATCTTAGTTGACACTATCCATGGAGACAGATATGGAGGAAATGACGAGATTTGGAATGCATCCACTTCGTCCTCATCGATTTGGTCAAGGAACTCCTTAAGAGCCTCGTCCCCTTCATCGTTGTCTACCGAAACAGCTTTTCCCATATCAGCTACAGCTTGTTTGGTGACCAGTGGTGAGGCTAAAATGATGCGGTTCTTCTGCTTATCTTCTGCCTCCGTGGTGTTCGTGTGGATTTTGGAACCTGTTGTGCCCGGCTTGCACCTACTAACTCTTCTGATTCAACTGCATCTCTTCGAAAAATCGTGCTTGAGTTCTAGCTATAGAATGCATAGGTTGATTTGTGGTCAGATACATGTTGCTCGGTGCTGATGTATAGTGCCAATGTGCCCGTATACTCCTGCAGTCATAAATTGAGACCGTCACCCTGAAAAACTCCATTTTCTTGTGTTCCAGTATCGTACCAACATTCTCTTGGTTGATCTTAATGGATCCACCTCGTAACTTTCGTCTTAATGACCCGTCGCCTGCTCCTTCCTGTCGTACCGTCATGTCTCGGTTATGGGTAGAAGTGCTAATGGTTATCTTTGCTCAGCAACCACTGTTGCAATTTAGAAGACAGAGGGGTGTAGGCAAAACTCATTACGCCAAATCGGCTTCCTACAGACTTGTTTATAGTCCCGTGCCTTCTTTCAGCTACTTGGGGCACTGAGACTGTGGCCTTAACGACTAGTCAGGTGTCCGCACCATCGGTGCGGATCCATATTATCCCTGTCACCCTGGGCTGCGAGCATCGTCTGAGCACTTGGACAGCCAACGTTTTGTGCCATGGCTATGTGTGTTATCCTGATAGCCTTGTCCCAATTCGGTTGTTCCTAGCAATATTCCGCGAGGGTCCGAGTCGTCTCAAGTAAAAGAGGGCTGAGCTTCCATAAGTATCATTGCATGATATCCTCCTGAGTTTAGTCCTCTCTACCATGCTTTGATCTAATGGTCATACCTCAAGGGTGATGTCAGCGCGATACTGGTAGCTACTCAGCTTCTTCTGATTTCTCTTCCATTGCCTAATACAGATCCATCTAGGTTGCAGTATCTGCAGCCTCCAAGAAAATTGTGTTAGCGTATCACCGTGATGTATGTTGTCTCTTGGGCTTCCGCGGACTCCGTGGTCAGCATTTGGCAATCCTAGTTGCTGCGGGTTTCTCTTCTTAGTTTGTCTGGCTACCAGTGTTAACATGTGATAGCGACCACCACACTTTATGCTATGCTTAGTCACACCTGCATTTCTTGTCAATGTCTAAGCCTTTCAGGATGTGAATACCTTTGATGTACTGGGTTTTGATTTCACCGAGACAACTGGTTCTTTTGCGGACGACGCTGCAGCGCCTACTGCGACCATTCTGCTGCAATTCAATAGAGTTACTTCGTGTAATCAATTTTGCCATCGTTCAACCTTTTCATCTAAATCTGACGTCCAAGAGCTATCGCAGTCCCATGAGAGTCGTCCATCCATAATTGGGTTCACCCTATCCCCATTTCGCGTTGTGAGCTGGTAGATGCAGTCTAATTCCCTGTCACTATCATCATCGCGCACTAGTTTAGTATAGTGGGCTCCTTCAGCTGGATCCAAAGGAATGACTACTCGGAGTGCATTTTTTTCGAATATTATTTTCCACTTTTTAAGGTTGATGATTCCATTCATATCTATTGCCCAGTATATTCATAGTAATGTTGAATAGGTGTTACTATCGTCCATGATTTCTATGACTTCAAAATCAACATGCGTGCGGGCACCGTTGATATCTACGATAACTCCTTGCAATATTCCCATCAGCGGGATCTTTTGTTGGTTTGCCAGCCATAATTGAATTGGGGACCATTGAAGTGTAGGCCTGCCCATGCATTCCTAGGTCTGTTTTGATAGGGAATTCCCGTTGGAACCCAGATCTAAAGTGACCTGATCCATCTCGTAGTCGCCAATCTGGGTAGTCAACCGCATCTCCTGTCCAGTACGTAAAACGTGTTTGCCAATTTCCAGATCAGGCACAGTTCATTTGCCCCATCACATCTAGCTATTAACTCTTGTAACCCTTTCACTGCATTGGCATCCCTCAGGAGCTTCATACAGGTTTCTAAAAAGGCAGTTATCAAAGAATTATCATGTTGCAAGTCTGGTTGCCCTTACTACCCAAAGTCGATGCTTCTGTAAAAATTTTCTTTAGCTCCAAAAAGGTTTCCTTTGCTTGCACCAAATCAAATTCTAGTTGTTTTGGGGGAGCCTTGCGAATCCACGTATCCTCTTCTAGGTTCTTCCCCTTATCTCCCCCCATAGATGCACCGCTTCTGAGCATCATATTTATGTTGGGGTCTTCAGTGTGGGGTTCAGCCTTCATCATCTGAACATTCTGGGTGGGGCTAGCTGGGAGCACTCCTTTCTCCCTTAGTTGAGCGATCAACATGGGGCAATCAACTGCATCGTAATCAAACTGGTAGCATGATGAACAACATGCTTTAGTTCCCACGCGTAATGTCCCTGTCCACCACAATTATAACAGATCAACTGTCCATGGCACGAATGGTGCACTCGAGTCCTGTCCATGCATTTGTATTTTCATCCTATATGTAGGTGGTCGATCCATCAACATGCAGCAATCTCTTTCTTCGTGACCCATTGTTCCGCAGAAGTTACAAAATAAGTGTTGAGGAGGTTGTCATACATTTGGTAATAGGTGATAGATGTCCATGGCATGCTTTCCTCCTACCTGGAAAATTGCGCACCAGAGCACAGGTGGAGCATTCAACCCTGCTTGTACCTCCACTTTTAACGGCAATGGGCCTCCTTCTATCAGATGGTTTGAGAAAACCGGGCAATGGTCCTTGTTGTGTGTTTGGCCATTACATTTGATACTACCTATCTCTAGGCGCACCTCTAATCAGGACATTTTTCCTTGCTTCAAGCTCTATAATTCCAGGCTCAAGTTTTGAAGTTGCACGTGGATTTTCTGAACTCCCAACCCTCGGTTTGATATTGGGGTCACGTGTAGCCTCATTGTTGTCTCTAGTGCCTTGGCTTGGGTTGAGATCTTATGCTGTGACAAATTCATCCTCAAATGGGGCATCTAGGATGCCACAAACCATGCGTAATGTTACCCACCTGTTAAGGTCATGTTCACTTCACGAATAGTACTTTTTAATCTATGATCTAGATCCCATGGAGTTTCACTAGGCAACATTGCTATCTCTTTGAATCAAATAACCAACTGGGCTTTAGACTTTGGTCGACTAAACTCTTTATTCAGCGCATCCTAGATCACCGCTATTCCCTCATTCAGATGGTCGGTTGAGTATTTTATGTACCATGTTAGTGCGCAATCCTGTAGTGCACTGACTAGCGTGGCCTTTTTAATGTTTTCATCATCCCATACAGATGCTATCACAAACTAGAACGGACTTGGCCCTTCATTCCCTATACCCTGAAAGGTTGGTAACTTGACTATGGTTGCCATCTCGGCTTTTGGTGGTGGAGGGGGTGGTGAAGGTGTTGGTGTGGATGGACTCAATGTGAGTGAAGCGGGTGGCAGTGTAGACAAAGGTGGTATTAGTGGGAAGTGTTCTTTAATTAGTCGGACCGCACTTCTTGGTGAGAACCTGGCGAGTTCCTCCTCGCTTTCCCACGAGATAGAAATCAACGGGTTGTTCTCTACTTCTCCTGTTCTTCGATAACCCTTTCCACTCCGTGTTACCCCAGACATCAATATATGTGTAGAATCTGTTTTTCGCATAACACCATCTTAATTGAAGTATTCAATGATTTGATGTACCTACCCCTCTGTCCTTGGAGAAAGTGCCTTTCTAATTCACTGTAACTTACGGTTGTATCTATCACGAATCCAATGATAAATCCCCCAATGATCTGATCTAACCAGTGGTCTACCACACACGCAATTCTATCTTCGGTGGCTTCCAACCTTCGCACTACTTCTGGAGTCCACACTATGGGCTGGTCCAATCTGCACCTTCCCACGCTATCAGCTAACTTTGCAATCCACTCATACAATTCTATCGGGAATGTTACGAAGAAGATCTCATGTATGTTCATGAATATATAGCAATCAAACCACTATTCCTCTTATATCCGCGAGTTTCTATTCTCCTGAACCGCGAACTTGTGGAGCTTCAAATCCCACCAATATTCGAGTTCTTTCTTTATAGGATTCCAATGTTCCCACATTAGACACTCCTTATGCAGATCTCAGTCCTGGCAACGAAACCATTTGTTGGCTTGTTTGGTCCTGACCCAGGTTCTGAAGAGTTATTTAGCTAAACAAATCCCGTAGCTACCGGCCCTTTCGGCAATAGCCCGCGAAGCGCGGACTGAGGTCTCACTCGAGTCAGCAGGGGAGGATGTTGGAACCAGGTTTCTACAGCCTTGGGATGTCTAGATGTGGTTTGAGAGGGTCGCGCATTGTTCTGTAGCCCCGCACTGTGCAGATATAGTTACCCTTATTGCGCTTATTGTAGATTGGATCAATTATTACTATTCTGATCTAATTAGGGCGGGCTTTAAGCAAACTGTTATTATTTCTGGTTACTTCCGCGCATCGAGAATAAACCCAGTTCACAAGTATTCAACAGTGGAAATGTATAGATCATAACAATTCAAAAAGAGAAAAGTCACATTTAACACAGAATTCAAAGTAAACTTATCTTTGTTAACAATCTTCACCAATACATCCAGATCCACCCTGCGCACTCAGCTACAGGGGTTCACACACACAGCTGCGGACTTTCTAGGCCTCTACGCACATAGCTGCAGAGCCTCTACCTACTACTTACCCTCGACTCGGACTTACAGACACTTTCAGACTATCTTCTTTAAGAACCCATTACCATTCATATTCCCAAAAACAACTGCCTTCTCCCCATAGAGCCTCGCTCTATTTATACCCTTCCCTAGCCCGCGACCCCTGCGCAGGCCGGCTCTATTTATATTTCTTTACATTATTTTCGGGTGGACTACCCTTTGACTCAACCTATTACAATTCGCGCTTCGTGCTTTCAGCGGAGTCTTTACCCTAACATTACTCAAAATGTCCAGCTTCACGCCTCTTAACCGTTGCATGGGGCTTCCACTACCCAACAAGTGCATAATACTTGGATGGATGTTTGCACTATAGTGCCTCCATGGATAGGCTTGTCATGGTGGAAAGTTGGGTTTCTTTCTCCTGCAACTTCTGTCTCAACCACATATTTTATACCTGAAGCTTCTCTTGCATTGTGGACAGCCTCATTCTCATCTCACTTAATTCTTTGCTCATTTCAAGGACCTTTTCTTCCTTGAGGCCCACATCCTCTACCTTCTTAGATTTAGCAATTTGCATCCACCTATGGGTTCTTCCTCTTTCTACTTCTAGCTCATAGAAAAGTGGGATTGTAAATTTTTGGGGAATAATTCTCCATCCTTCAATGAATTTATAATAGGAGCTTAGGCTAGGTTGTGGACTAGGCTCCTGAATTTGTGGGAAGTCCTTCTCAAAAAATTTTGGGAAGGCTACTACCTCTAGTAGTTGTTGTGTCACATTTTTCCCCTCCTATAGCATCCTCAGCCCCTCGTATAGTACACTCTTTTTTTCCTTTAGCATACTCTTCCCCTCTTGTAGCTTCCCCTTTTCTTCTTGTTGGAGGGTGGTTGGTGTCTCGGGTTATTTGAAGGAGGTTGATCTAGTGGTGGGCCTCCTTACATATGCTATAGGAGTCTTTGTTGTGGGTTTTGGAGAAGTGACCTCTTCAATTTTTCCTTCAACTGGTCCCACTTCCTCTTTCTTGCTTGGGGACTCCTCAGTTGTGATGGGGACCTTTGTGGGATTTTGTGGCATCCCTTGCTTGATCTTGGTGCTTTTCCTAGTCTTAAAATATAGGGGGTTACCTTTGTTTATTCCTTTTAGGTTTGACTGGGTGCTTAAGGTAGCTAAAGTTTCATCTACCTCCTATTCATTGGGTCCTAGAGACAAACTTGTTTTTTTTGGGGGTATCTCTATTTTTTGGGCTCAGTGGTATTCTCAAGACTTTATTTTTCTTATTTCTTCCTCTCTTTTGTTTCATATTTTTCTCCTCCTACCTATGCATATGGTTCTTCCACTATCCTTTATGCTTTTGTTTCTCTTTCCTCTTCTTCTAAACCTACTGCTTCTTCCTCTTTTGTCTTTATCCCTTCTTCTTTTTCCTCTGTTTTTCCCTCTCTTCCTCCAACACTATAGGTTTGGGTCTCACCTAGTGTGAGTGTTTTTGTTTCAATGAAGGCTTCTCTATCCATTTCTATGAATTTGGACCAAAGGATATGGATTCTCAACTTTTTCAAGGCATCCACACTTATCAGTTTAATGAGGCCATGGTGGACTAGATGTTGGTGTTTTGGCTCTCTCACTTTTTGACTCATGTCCCTAGTGGACTTTAGGAGGAAGTATGGCATACTAAGCCTTTAAGAAAGAGGCAATTATACATGGAACTTGATTTTATGAAGCATGAAGTAATCTAAATTGGTAGGCATATACCACGCGCATTCTTCCCTCACAAGAGATGTATCTCAGAATATGGTAGGCCACATCATCCCAAGGATAGGGTAGGATTTACCTCCTAACTCCATTCTTATCCTCAACAGGATTTTCATTTGCAGTAAAGAAATTATTTTTAGAAGTGACACTAGTGGCTTTGTCTTCTCTACTCCATTTGATCCCTAGAGGTAGGGTTGTCACTCTAATAATTATTTCAGGGCTTAGTGAGAAAGCCAATACCCTCACCACAGTGGTGGCATTTCCCTCTGTTTGTGAATTCAAAGCCATGGAAAACTCAAATTCAAGGTCATCATTATACCCTTTCAACAACTATAAGAATCCTAACCACTGGTGTCTTCTAAAGATGTCTACCAGAGGAGGGTGTACGTGGATTCTCTTAGTGTCTGGGGGCTCCCTTTTTTTAAATCCTCCCCCCATTTTCTTCTTTATGTTCTCAATCAAGTGAGAGAAAGATACTTCTTTAATAGCTTTAGTGTGTAATCTATTGGCAACAGTGAGTTAAAAATTCCTTGTTAATTACAATTTCCCACATTCCCATGAATCTACTACTTGAAAAGACCTTTTAATCCCATAATTATACTACCACTTCTAATAGAATTTGAAGTGAAATTTGCATGCAATATGATGGGTGGATGGAGGAGATGGTGGCACTTAATTTTTTGCAGGTAGGCTGGGATGGTGGTAATTCGAAGACCCATTTAAACCTTTTTGGCTTTCCTCCACCCTCTCAATCTTCCAATAGTAATTTCTCAGCCCTCCTATAGGAATTGCAGCCTTACCTGTAGCAATTGCAGAACAGGGTTTGAAACTCCTCGATGGAACCCCAAGCTTGTCCTCTACTTAACTATTTTTGAAATGAGTGATTATGCAAAAGAACTTGAGCCCTAGTACATATTATGCCATTTTTAGCTTAGGCTTGGAGTGTTGTGGTGACTTGGCAATTACACAAGGTTTCATCCTTTGGACCATTGTCCCCACTTGGAGTAATTATTTCTTTTTCCCTCGTAATCACCACCCATTATTTGTGATGCCAACTTGACTGATGTGACATATATACATTGCATGAGTGCTTACCATCACTTTTAGTTTACTAGCCGAGGGTGGCCGAGTTAACTAGCCACCTCCAACTTATTAAAACATCTCCTCTCGATATTTACAAATTTATGTTATTCACACATAGGGAGGATGTGATATTTTTCCATACTTGTGCCTACCTCATGATCGAATTCATGCATGGATTTGCATGTTGGATCTGGACCACATCTTTAGCATCAAGGGAGTTGACTTGCTAGCTTATTTCCTGTGTATTTCTTCATTTCTCCTCATGATATTTGACTATTGTTTTTGTTGTGTGTGCAGGTACCTTGTTGATGTCCAAGCTACTACTAATGGTGGAGAGTCCTTCTGGAAGTGATATGACTGCTTCAGAGTGGCCTCATAAGTTTCCATCAACCACTACTAATGAGAAAAAAATAGATCAGTGCTTTGCGTGATGTGTGCATAGATTGCTATAGGAGGAGGCTTTTTTCCTATAGCAGTCCTCTCCTTTTCTTTTGGGGTCTTCAATTTGCATGGGGGTGATTGGAGAAGTTGTAACAAGTCCTAAGGAGAATGCTAGGACCTTGAGGGAGTAGTGTAGACTTGCAGAAATGAAGATAATGGCCTTTGTGTATTTTTTCAAATTTTTAACAGGGGTAAGACAAAGTGGATGGATTTAGTGATTTTTTTATGAAATGGGATGGATGAGTGATATATGGCGTTAGGTTAATTTACTAAGTAAACTAACACATGTGTTTTACTTGTCAATCCAAGTTTTTAGACTTGGAAGCATGTCCAAAATATATGGATTTCAGGTGAAATCAAATTAGGAAGGTAAGACTATAAAGTTAAAGGAAGTGCATATTACAAATATAATCTGACTTTTAAAAGACTAACAAGTTTCTTGTTCAACATGCAGCAAGCCAGAGAAGAGGCTCCTAGCTTACGAGAGCCTGGTTGTCCTTCCTCACAGTATTGTCCCCAAGAAGAGAAACTAAAGAGTAGTGGTCTGTAATGTGTAGATAGCAAGAGAAGAGGCTCCTAACTTAGGAGAACCTGATTGTCCTTCCTCTTAGATCTATGCCAATATCATTACCATTGCATTAAATAAAACTGAAATTCAAGAAATAATACAAGAAATGCAAAAAGGATGATTTTAGATATGATTCATAACTTGATAGAAAGAGAATTTAACTTAAATTATTGTTTGTCCTTTCACATGCAAATTTGATTCTAAACTATTATCATCCCAAAATCACACAAAAAGCATTACACTTAAGCATAAATCCGAAACAAGAAAATATTGAAATTAAAATTATGCTAATGTAATCAAAGTGTACTTAGCTTGGTATGGGGGGCCTCCAACCTTACCTTGTACACCTAAGGAACTCTCAGCTACAACTAACTTATTAAAATATCCACAGTATGAAAAACAACTTAGAACAATAGAAAGTATTCTTCAAATTATCAAAAGGTCTCCAATAGTTGAATACAAATTACATATATGAATGGTTCATACACTCAGTTTAAATAAGTAAACTATCAACAAACTTAGCTACAATAGCTCTAACAATATTCATCTATCCTAATCCATCCATATAGGTTGAACTCATTAAATCTAGTTCACAAAATTAGGAAAAATCCCAAAAAATAATATTCTACCCCTTTTTAATAAGGATTTCTGAATGACGGGTCAAGTTTGACTAGCATTGGCTGGGGTTGTATTTCCTCAGTTTGACCAAACAATAGGTGTTCATCCATATGTGGTTCCCAAGCTTTCCAAATATGTGCTCATCCCTCACCCAGGTGTCCTGCACATATGACTTTAAGGGAGCTATTATGGGAATTTTTAGTGCAATCCAAATTTACTCTTAAAACCCAATTTTTACACAAATCTCTAAAAATCAAAAAACTTAATTTAGTTACCTGAATATAAAAAATAAGAGTGAAATGAATCATATGTAAGTAAAATATGATGGAATATGGCGGTAAATGGATGGTTTTAAGATAGGAAAAATGACCAAAACTGAGGGCCAACATCTCCCCTTTGTTGATACTCAAACATGTCCTCATGCTTGCTTCCTCTGTTTGAACCTTTTGAGTGATGTTTCCCCTGTTGTACCTGAACCTATAGCCTCCACTTGTGTATTTTGAAGTAAAATATCAATGCCCTCATGTTCCTATGCTTTGTATATGGCATCTTTTACTTTGTGTTTTTCATATTTATAATGCCACAACTTCTTCTCTTTTAGCCATCTATAATCTTGTTTAGAAATGAGCATGTTTTGTGTTTCAAGCCTTTTGATTTGCTTGTTCAATTTCTTATTTTCTTGGGCTATGTTGTTATTGTTTCCCTTGTACATTTTGTTCTCTCTCTTCAAGTGTCTTTCCATGATTTTGTTGACCTCGAGCTCTCTATTCAACTCTGTTATTTTCTTCAAATTTTCCTCATTGTGCAATTCTACGGATTCTTCCCTTGCCTCCTTAGCGTATGAATGAGATGATGTAGCTCCAACCAAGCATCCTCAAAATAATATCATTTTTTTATGGGCTCTTCCTAAGCTTCCTCCTCCAATCTCTGAATGATTTCATCAATTTGTTTTGATGTTTATGGAGGTTATGTTTCAACGATCTCAACTTTTGGTTCTTTCCCTTGGTTATTTGGCTCTTCTTGTGACTTTCTTCTTGATCTCCTAGGAATGGTCAAAGATGATTTTTCTTTCTCAATCATAACACCATCCTGCTTCTTTTTGAATCTTGTCCCTGGATATAAAGGAGAATCCATTATGCTTTTTGTGACATGTAATTATTCAAGCCTTTCCTCATTCCCTGTCAATTGGTCTTCAAAGTGATTTTTGGCCAAAAATTCATTCCAAAGTATCCCTTTGTTTCTTACCTGATACTCCACAAGGATCTTAATCAACCCACAATGATAAACATTAGCCTCTTTAGCTTCATTTTTGTTTTTAACAATGTCTATCATTTTAGTCAAGCTCTTTGAGAAAAAGTAAGGAATATTGATTTTACAGCCTCTTTTGATATGTTGCAGCAATTTTATATGGTAGAGGTAGACTATACTATGCATATTGTCACAAGTAAAATATTTTTCAATGATCACAACTAATTCTGACCAAGTCTCTTTGAACCATTCCCTTAAAATTCCTTTTGTCCTATCAAAGGTCCATTCTCTTTGTTTTTCTACGAAAAATGTCCACCCTTTCTCCTTGAAATGTAAACCCTTATGATATTCTTCTCCTATTATAGGAAGTTATAATACTTGAGATATGAAATTTGGATTCACTCGTATAATAAGTTCACCCACTTTAGTTTGCCCATTTTCAAAATTTTCTTATGTAATTCTTTCATTGTGGCCATTAAACTTCCTAAGGAACTCCAATAGTCCTGCTTGAAACAATTTTTGCACTACTTCTTTACTCCAACTTTCTACTTTGAATTCTTTGGGTTCCATTTTTTTGCCATTTGCATATGCTTTGTATACCAATTTATATAACCTTTCCCAATAAATAACCTCATTATGAATATAATAAACAAAATGTTTTTTTTATGCAATGACAATCTTGGTAAATGCACTTACTAGATATCCCTAGATTTTGAAAACAAATGAGATTACTTCCTTTATAAATCCTCAATTTTCTTGATTAATAGTATCAACACAAGGTTCTTTGTTTACAAGTTTGATTGAAGAAAGATTCTGACTGTATAAAAAGAAGACCCAAAGAAAAATCTCGACTGTAAGAAGACCTCTCACTATTTTTGCAAATCGAATTTCCTAATAAAATTTATGAAAAATCCTCCTTTATTTTAGAAATTGCATACAGTGTATTTGAAACAACATTCACTATGCAAAGTTTTTGACAAAAAATTGCATGAGGAAATTGTGTTTTTAGTACCTGAACTGCAAGAAAAATTTTGTAGAAAATCTCATAGAAATCTCTTGCTAATGATTTTTTTGCCCTGTGTAAACATATAGTTTCGATCAAACTTATTTCTACTATCTCAAGAAATTGTGGATTCTACAGGTGGCAGCGGATTTTCAAAATGACAAATCACTAAAAATTCGAAATTGAAGTTGTATTTTTCTCCTATTGTGACATATTTTAAACAAATCTAGAGTTTAACTTCTTCAAAATCATTCTAGTTGATTAAGGAGTCTTTGGAGCTTACCTTATCACTGAGTTACTGCATTCATTGAGGATTTCTCTGCATATTTTGTGGATTTGTTGGAGCTTGACACAACGAGAATCCTAATCACTTTTCTCCTTCCTCAAACGACCACATTCCTTTAAATTCTCTTGTGCAGCATATGGTTTTCCTTTCCTTATTTCTCCACGCTGCTCGAGACTCTTCTTCTGCTTATTTCACCACACTGCTCTTCAATTTTTCACACTGTTTTTTCACACAGTCTCTCCACAACACATTGTTACTCTCTATGCATTTACTCTTTGTTGTGTAGGTAAATCCCCTCTGTGGACAAAGGCGATCCCACTAGCCTAAATGGGGTCTAGAAACAATCAAACAACGCTAACACGCAGGTTCCTAATTGCAAATTAAAGACCAGTGATGAGGGCCTACCTCGAATCCAACGCTAGTATTTGTAGAAGAGTCGGCGCTCCCGTTCTTTCGCTCCAGCTGGTCACAATCCCCATGATCCTCGTGCACGGACACCTGCACATGCAAAGAACAACACAAATACAAGCATAAATTCCAAGAAATGCAACTATATATCAGTCAGAAAGGATATAACTCAAACATAATTATAAAGATAATAAGAGTGGAACCATAATGATAGTCGTCTATTATTATTGATAAATAAAGAAGAATACAACCAAGTTCTGACGTCAAATCCTCCTTTGGCTGGGTGATCAGCAACACATGCCTTGCAAAGCTTGTTGGGAATGGGGAACAAGCCTCTCTCTCCTTAGTTACTTGGACAAGGATCTCCTCATTAAAGATATAGCCTTATGGGGATGAGCAAGGCCTCTTGTAGCATGAGCTTAGCAATTCTCAGACTTTGGGACTTAGAATTTGGAGCTTGAAGAGTAGAATTACTAACTAGCTTGTCAAAGGCAAAAGGACAAGCTTATATAGAGAAAGGAGAAGGAGATAGGGTCATCCACAAGATTCATGGGATTGTCCTTATCATTAGGAAGCTTCCATGAGAGGTGGAGAACTACTTCCCTTCTATGGAGTTCGAAGCCCAACTGAACTAACTCAAACTGGAATCAGTTCATGAATAGGTTAGGAAGAACCTTCGCAAGTTGGTTTGTTAAAAACTTTACCCAACTGGGTTGACGTGAGTGCGACTCTGAGACAGAGCGCTAGCTGGCGCGCCCTCTTTGGAGGATTTCCCCCATTGGCGCGAGTGATACACTGTGGAACAATGCCAATGGAAAAAGGGCTATTTTTATGGGTATTTTGCAGAAGGTGTCTTTAGGGCATGTGAAGTACATACTCAAGGGGATACAATGCAGTTGTTTTCAAGTTATGTCACTTCTCACAGGTCCCAGAATAAGTCCTCCAATGTGCGGGAGAAGGGGTAACAGGCACGATGACAAATTACTGTGTAACAGATGCCCCCTAAAGCATGAGGCCCAAGAGAGAGGGGTGAAATGCTTTACAAGAACATGGTCAACTGAAAACACTGCCGCCGGAGAACCTGCATGAAGAAGTACAACTGATATCTCAAGTACATGATGTATATGGTATGGGCGCAGCCATCTATAGCAGAGTACATAAAAAATTGGATCCAAGGTATGGGCGCAGCCATCCAGTGAGGATCGATGAATAGACTCAGGCATGGTCGTAGCCATCCAGTGAATGAGAAATGTAATGATCATAATAATCCACAAAATCGCAACCTGGATCTCAACAGACAAAATCCAGGGTCTTGCGCTCCATCTCGACCCGAACAAAGTACAAGTTCAAGCATGCGAATATGGGAGTCGAAGTCAAACATGCAGGAACATCGTCTGATTACCAGTCAATGATGAAAACTGTTAACAGATGCGAGAGGTACCACCAATAATGACAATGGTCCTCAAGGTACTATAGGTACAATCTATGGCGTGCGAATCAATGAGCCGACGTCGAACACCCGTAGAATCATTCGATTAGAGGCCAATGATGAAAACCTCGTGTCGAACATGAAGAGCCTGCCATTGAGGCATGCAGGCTCCAAGGCACTTGAAGGGAGTCTCTAAGCCAACTTCCTAGATAATGAGCTGAAGTCGACAGGAAGTGACCTTGATCGAAGGTGGGCCATAATGTTTCCCACATCATCGACACGAGACAGAGAAGGATAAGATGTTTTGTGTGAGGTATCTGAGGGAGGTTGAGTATTCTGCAAAGGTCAAATTCTCTTGAACATTTGGCGGCGCGATAGTGGACTTGGCAGTATTTGACATCAAATGATCAGGGGTCATGGTGGCAAGACAATGAGTAGATGAGAGGTCAAACAGGATAACCCAAACCCACGGAGGCAAGTGTAAAAAACAAGATGAGATGTCCCCACCCAGACACGAATGCAGACAAGTGCCATGTTCAAGAGCGACATACTGCCAACACGACAATAATTGTGGTTTCGTTTTCCCCACCACTTCTGGTGAGTACCCCGATTATTTTTTGATGACAAGCTCTACGGGGAGAGCATATTCTTGGGAGGCGTCATTTCGATGGAATCCGATGTCATTAAGTTTTAACGAGTCTGACAAAGGAAGAACTCGGCATCTTTTCATGTTTAGAGAGTTTGAAAAGACAACGGAAAATGAAACTCCAGGAGTGTCCTTTTTCGTAAAGTTGTGTCTCTTGAGCTCGAAAAAGTATAAAACAATGCTTGAAAGAACTGCCCGACCATTACGATCGAGGAGTACTTTTCATGATTAGTGATCTCGACCTGAAAAAGTAAAAAAGTGATCAAAACCACGTCATTTCATAACCGTTAACGAACTTGAAACGACAAAGGTCCGACGATCTTTTTGACTTTATACGGTTGGAAAAGACTTTAAAGATGATCGCCTCTTATTTACGTTTAACGAGTCAAGAGGAATAACTCAGCAATCTTTTCATCTTTAAACGGTCACAAAAGAGCTGAAAGCAGACCTCCATTTTTATTCTCTTTAACGAGTCAAAAAGGGAAAAAATACTCGGCAATATTTTCATATTTTACGAGTTAGAAAAGAGCTTAAAGGTGACTCGTCCTTGAGGAACGAGTGGTATAAAGGGTAGCAACTGGTTCCGGCAATGGTGGAACTGCTCAAAACATGTCATGGTTAAGAGGCTGGCTAACAAAACCACTCATAACTGCAGTCCCTCAGGAAAGGAAAACAAGCAAGTGAAAGCATATGATCGGCCAAAGAGATGGTGGCTATGGGATGAAAACAACCAAGGCTCATCTAACAGAATTTAACGGATAAAGACAGCAATCACGAGATGTACATTGGGTATGGGTTCATTTTTACACAAGCTTGAACCATGGAGAACTCTGCTTGGATTCGGTTTCATGTTTACACAAGCTTGAAACGAAAAACTATGCTTGTTATAAGTTCGCATGCCCCCAGCATAATGACGCAAATGAGGTACATGCCCCCCAAGCTTCATTGCATTCAACAAAGTGGATGGAATGAAGGTTCACTTTCGAGATCTTGGAAAGACTCGACTTGTATTTTACGAGATCTTAATCAAAAGACTCAATTTGGAAAGGGAGTAGTTTCATTTTTTAATGAGGTTGGCACAGTAAAAGAACTATCCTCATAACCCTTGTTTCATTTTTTAACGAGCTTGACACAAGATCAGGAACTATGCTCGACCAGACCCAGTTTCATTTTTAAGGAGCTTGATATAGGGAAGTGAATTGTGCTCCGAACGAACTTCATCATAATGAACAGGAAGTCATTGCTTCCAAGAGTGTCACTCTCGGTGGAAGGACAACATCTTGGAAGTCAGAACCCAATGCCCCCAGGACACTATGCACGACGGCGGCATCACTGGATACAGGCACGGGATAAGTAGCCACGTAGTTGACCTGCGGTGGGGCAGATACAACTAGTGGATAAAAACCAGAAGGGGATGACAACTGCGCAGGAGGCACAGGGGGACTAAAGAGTGATAATTGATCAATAGTCACGATCCTTCCGTTGTTTGGAAAGCAAACCACACGGAAAAGTGAAGAAACAATGGCCCCCATGGCATAAACATAGTCACTACCAAGGAGAAGACTAAAATCTAAATCACCTTGGGTAACCAGTAAATCTATATAGATAGTTTTGCCTCCCAAAGTAATAGGGAACTATGGGAGGATTCCCAACGGTTGACTGGTTCCTCCATCAAACGCCATCAGATTCTGCGTGACCGGCACAAGATGTGGGGAGCCCAAAGCTTGCCAAGTAGTGGAAGGCATAAGACTGACAGATGCGCGTTCATCCAAGACAGTGCCAGGTACTGCCTTATCACAGGAACATACTGTAATCTAGAAAGGCACATGGGATGGAAGGTAGAAGGCGGTCAAATGACTCCAGTCGAAGGAAACGACTGAACTACTCGGTGGGGGAATTGTATGATCGCCCCCCTGCTCTATAGGAACCGAAGAAGGACTCTCTGGATCAGCCGGGATAAGAGGGTCATTTTCGGACTCAGGAGAATCAGATGAGACGATAAGAACATGAGCATGACGCTCCTCCGAAACAGAGTGATCGATGGGTGGTGAACCCGAGTCGACACTCTTTCCAACCAATGGTTGGTCTAGAACAGGCTTAGCACAGCCAAGTCTAGAAAGAGGAGGATGGACAAGAGAAGAATCTAAGTCAATCTCTTTGTCGACAGGGAGAGGGTCTAAAGAGAGCCTCTCATAACCAACAGGAAGTTGGGGTGAAGAAGCTGTAAGACTTTCCAAGACAACGGAAGCTTTATCCATGAGCGGACAAAGGTGAAGGAGATGGTTTCCTTCATATAGCCTACAGGGCAATCGAATCTTCCCTTTCTTCTTGCCATAGCCAGTTGATAGGGTAACATCACCATGAGCTCCAGAGGGCGATGAGGGGCAGCCGGATCGTTAGACCATACTTCTAAGACCTTAGGAAGGCCAGGACAATCATGAAGAAGATGTTCACCCTTGCACAATTTACAAGGAAACTTGACCTTCCGCAGAGGAGCATAAGGTGGCCCGACCTGAGCTATACTCGTGGCAATAGTTGCACGTTTAGCCTCTCTCTTATGAGACTTCTTCTTCTTTGTCTTCTTCTTCTTCTTCTTAGCCACCTGGTTACTTGAATCCAAACTTTCACCAGGCGAAGTAGAAGATGAGGACGTAGAAACAGGCGAAGAAGGGGAGAGGTCCACCTTGGAATCAACATGATGTTGTTCGGGTGGAGGAACTGATTGACCAGTAGTTGAGACACTAGGGATCACAGAGGTTGAGAACAATCAAATAGGCAACCCAACAGTTAACCCAGGAAGGGACAACATTGCCATGTAAGGAGAACCAACATTCCCAAAAGGAGGAAAATGACCAGGATTCCCTTCAGAGGGGATTCCTGGGTTGGTGAACTCTGGAAAAGTTACCATCAAAACTGAAAATCACACACGGGGCTGAAAAAGAGTCAAGACACACAATCAAATGGCCAACAAACAGAATCTAACAGGGCGTGTGATCGCGGGAAAATAAATTTTAAGACACAAGGACATAACTTGACCTTTTCATCTTTAAAGAGTTGAGAAAAGGACAAAAAGATGACTCTAGTCGCCTTCGAATGTTTAATGAGCCCAAAGTGAAAAATGCTCAGATGAGCCTTTCCTTTTAGGGATTCTGAAAAGGATCAAAAGTGACTACTTTGGAGAACTAGGAAAAAGGTTTACTAGACAATCCATAAAACTGCATATACACCTTGGCAATCGTATGAAAACCAAGGACTTTCCGTACGGCAGTCAATCTTCCTGAATGCTATGTTCGGTGCATTACGGGTCGTAAGGTGGTAGACATGGATTCCTATGGATAAATGATGATAACCTAGTGGGGTATCCCCATATACTCGACGGTACATGGGAGCACAAGTCCGTACTAGACCACAATTGAGTCACAAAAGGAGGAATCACCCAACCTTGAGTGGAAACAAAAGTGACTAGGTTTAACGACGTTGGAGCACGTCTCTAGCCTAGACCTCTAAAAAGTGAGCGTTATGTTCCAATGCGTTGTTAGATTCATTCGGTTTATTTTAAAGTTGATCTTGTGTTAGGTTTCGGTTTTCAGGTCCTACCGTATGTAATCTCTCAAAATTCCCTAAATGCAATCTATATGCCAAAACATGTCATTTCGTTCGATGAATGCTAATTACGAGAGAGTTCAAGAGCTTTCACTCAAATGAAACGATCACAAAACAACAAAGAACTTCCCTAATGCAGCTAATGCAAATTAAGAATCTTTTCTTTAAGATCACTAATCACTAATCGAAATGAAAAGTTCTAATTCTCATTAACTAGCTCAAAGCAAAAGAGATTTTTTTTCTTTTTGATGATGGCAAAATGCACTAAACAACTTTGAGAAATAACACAAACAAATTCTATTCAATACAAGCACATTCAGTTCCTTAAATCACAAATCAAACTTCCAAAGAACAAGAAAGATCCCAAAGACAACAATGAGTCGTGTGATCTAGGCTCAAAGTGAGATGAAGCGGAATTCAAGTGAAGACAAAGCAAGTCACCCAAATAACGCAACAAAATGATCCACAACTACCAAACAAGTGTAAGGGAGCAAATAAAGAGTCGACTGGACCACAAAAAGATCAAAACACCTGAGGAAGGCTCGACACATAAAGCCACTAGATGCCCTAGGGCTAAAAATGTGAAATCGATAGAAAAAAGTAAACACCCAAAGGGTAACGATCAAAGCTAGTCAAATCACACTCCAACACGCTCAAGTAGTCTAAAAAAGGTACCTAGGACAAAACCCAAGCTTAAAAAGTTCACAGCCAAGCAAACTTCAAAAGTTTCCAGGCCTGGCGCGATTGTCAGGCTGCAACAAGTGCCTTTCAGGAATTGGCGCGGGTTCTAAATGTGCAACTTGCGCCAACTGGCGCGACTGTAACGCTATAAACTAGCACCAGCCGAGTTTGCTATGGAAAGATAAAAAACAAAAGAGCCAAGGCCAAATCAACAACACCTAGGTACACCAAGAGGCAAGAAAGAACACAGACATTCAACCCAGAAAGCTAATTAAGCAGGAGAAACCAAGAAACAAGGCAAGTTCCAAGCCGTTCAGTTCGTAAACCAAGCCGGAGATGGACTAAAGTGGTGTTGATCTACTTTGCTAATGCAGGTAAATAGTGTTTCGAAGGCTATCTGGCCGTACTTCAGGCTTCGTCTAAAGTTTACAAATCAAACAACAAGACAAAACAAGAAACAAGGCAAAAAGCCAACTCCCCAGTGGAGTCGCCAAATTGTTGTGTAGGTAAATCCCCTCTGTAGATAGAGGCGATCCCACTAGCCTAAATGGGGTCTAGCAACAATCAAACAACGCTAACACGCAGGTTCCTAATTGCAAATTAAAGACCGATGATGAGGGCCTACCTCGAATCCAACACTAGTATTTGTAGAAGATTCGTCGCTCCTGTTCTTTCATTCCAGCTGGTCACAATCCCCACGATCCTCGTGGACGGACACCTGCACATGCAAATAACAACACAAATACAAGCATAAAATCCAAGAAATGCAAATATATATCAGTCAAAAAGGATATAACTCAAACATCATTATAAAGACAATAAGAGTGGAACCATAATGATAGTCGTCTATTATTATTGATAAACAAAGAAGAATACAACCAAGTTCTGACGTCAAATCCTCCTTTAGCTGGGTGATCAGCAACACATGCCTTTTTTTTTTTTTTGGATTGCAGACTACTGTGGTGTGATTTCTGAAAGGAGCTCGGATTTTCCACAGTGCCCATGTTTTTTAGTCGACGTTTTGAGTCTGAACCTAGACTCATCTTCAGGACAAAATGTGAGGAGAAAGGAAGGTAAAAGATAGGTATAAATATGAGCATGGTTTAGCTACAAAGATAAATTGGCCAACTCACTGTAATTTTAATTATTGTTATTTAATTTTCTGGTTTTCTTTGTTTATTAATAATTAATTTGTTATTCTAATTTTAATATTAATATTTTGATTTGTATTATTACAGTAGAACCTAATTAATTTCCTATTTTTAACTACTGCTTTATGTTTTTTCATTAGTTCCCATACTTTTTGTTCCAATACTATTTGCTTATAATTGAGTCTTAATTTATATGGTTATATATGTTAATAAATGTGTATTTAATTAATTTTTATTTATATATATTTTAATGTTTATTCTTGTTGTTATTTAATTTAGTTATACTAAAATTATTCTTATTGTTATTTTAATGATTGTTATTAATGTTTTTAGTTCTTAATTAATAATAGTTTTGCGAGAAACATTCTGGGAGAACTTAAGGTGGAGAGCTCGAAAATGGAAATCTCGAAGGGCGTCAAAAGATCAGGCTCTGCAATCTCCGCCGAGGACGTCGTATCAGCCGTTTCCTCTGCTGGCTTCCCTGTATTTGGAAAAGGAACAGCGGATCCCTGGGTTCTTTGCAATACTCAGCCGAAATCTGCGTTGCTCGTTGCCATTGTGGTGAACGTTGTGCACGAGAAGGGAGGGATCTTTTCCTGTCAGCTCGGGCACGTTGGCAGAGCGTCCCATTCTGTTCATCAGCCCGACGGAGAAGCCCCTGCATATTCTACAGACAAATCCATCGTAGATGGCTGGAACATCCAGAAGCCGGTTGGTAACCGAGAAGACTATTCCAAATCCCGAGCCCTTGTGATCTCAGAAATCCCTGGGATTGTCAATCCGTTTTGCCTGGTAACCAGAAATGACATGGCAGCAGGGGCGGGATACTCCAACATGGCGCATTGCCTTACGATTTATGCATGCAAGGTAGGGAGGCTACGGGTTGCAGATCTGACCCTAGTATGGCCCAAGCTTGGCAGATCTGGATTGGATCTACCAGATCTGCATGCCATACATTGCAGATCTTGGCTGGATCTAACCATTTGGAACAAGATCCAGGATTACACAGCTCCCAGGCAACAGGTCGGAGGAAATAGGCAGCGACTGAGAAGAGGGCGCACAGTATCTGACATGCAAAAGAATCATTGTTGTTTTGGCTCAGATCCCTGCGATCTAGTCCATATCCAAGCATAGAGTCGATGCTCAAGGACTTCTCTGCCCTCGACTGCGCGGATCTGGTCCTCTTTCTCCAGGGTGCAGCGATTATACAGAGGATCCACAGAACCCTTCAAGGCAGATCCGTGTGGGGGAAAAACACTTCTCAGGCAGAAGGTTTCTTCTCATCTGAGGAACCCCCTGAGTCAAGAGGTGGAAGACTCAAAAGACTCTGGCCCTAAGCTGCTCCAGAAATCTTCTAAAGACTCCTCTTCCCCCTTTCAGATTCAAATAGCGCAGATCTCTAGCAAAACCGTCATGCAGTGGGTAAACCCTACAGATCTGGTACAGAATCTCAAAGCTAATATGGAGCATAGGCTTGGAATCCCCTCAGCCCTTCAAAGACTCATCTTTCAAGGTAAACAGCTCGAAGATTCTCTTCCTCTTTCTTCTTATAGCATAAAGAGCAATAGCTCTCTAGTGTTCTCCTTTCGTTTGAGAGGTGAAGCTGCAGGGCAATCCTCTTCGGCTCCTCCAAACTCTTACAAAGCTGTTGTCCGCCCTGAGAAGCCAGCAACCCCGGAACCTCCCAAGCCCAGACCTTTTTTGGTTGACAAATTGGAGGAAGTTCCCTCTATTGAGATCTCTTTCCCTGATCTTGCAGACGACTCCCAAAAATTCGCTGAAAGGGCCATCATCTGCAGATTCAATGGGCTCTAGCCGTGCTCTCAGGATCTTTATGACTGGATCAAGGAAAACTGGACTGACCGTTGCAAGGTTTATTTCTGCGCAAAGGGATATTTTATAGTGTTGTTCGATGACCTCGAGCACTGCTACAACGCCCTGGACGAAGCCCCTTGGTTCATGGGTTCAGCTGGCCTCTTCCTAACTCCATGGTTTCCAGACTTTGACCCAGCTTCAGCAATCATCACTAAAGCTCCTGTATGGATCAGACTCCCTAATCTCCCAGTTCACCTGTGGCGCACAGAAGCATATAGGCAAATAGGCAATGCCTTGGGTCGCTTTCTAACGGGAGATTACACGAGACAGCGGCAAGGGCTCTATACTTATGCTAGAGTTTGTGTGGAGCTTGATTTAAGCAAGGGATTGCCAGAATACATCCATCTCAAGATCAAGGACTCTGTCTGGACCCAGTATATAGAGTACGAAAACATTGCCTTCCAGTGCCGCCATTGTCACCAAACAGGGCACCTGCATAGCTCCTGCCCATCGTTGTCAGCAAGAACGAAAAAGGACCTCTTTGCTCAATCCAAGCCCAAGCGTTGGGCTCCCTGTCCTCCACCGCCAGCTGGAAGCTCCAGCTCCCCAAGTATGGACAGAGAGGAAAGCGAGTCAGAACCAGATCAGACGCCTCAGCCGATGGATCCGCCCCCGAACAATATGGGGCTCACCCATGTCACAGCTAGCTCCCAGAAACGTCCCCACGAGACTTCATCTTCCGAATCAGAGAAGGAGTCCCCAAAGACAGAGGAATCCAGTCTTCAAGTTGTCCTAGCCCATCCTCCCCATGATGGCTGGACAAAAGTCAACAAAAAGAAAGGGAAAAAACATTGTGGCATAGTTTCTGACCCACTGGGGTAATAGTCTGATAGTCAGTTTTGTTCTCGAATCTTCTGTTGTAGATCTGTGATTGTGTCTTTCCTCCGAGACCGAGGTTGATGAGTCCAACATTTCTGGTCTGTCGGTTTTGTGCTCTTCCTATAGCTTTGTGTCTGTATCTTTCCTCCGGGACTGAGGTTGATGATTCCATCATTTCCAGTCTATCGGTTTTTCTGCTTTTCCTGACTGTACTATATTTCACTTAATAGATTTAATCTTTACCGAGAAAAAAAAAAAAAAAGATAAGTGAAGCAGATCAAGGTCCGTGTGAAGAACCTATACAAGTTAGATGTCAAGGATTGTGTTACATTGAGCACAAAGGCGGAGAAGGTGCATAGCCACGATGTCAGAGAACTTTGGCATTGAATACTTCGCCATTTTCATCATGGTGCTTTCAACATTATGCAACAGATAACCACAAGCCTCCCCAAAGGAGCACTAGAGCAGCAGGATACATGCAAAGAGTGTACCTTGGAGAAGTACACAAAAGCCACTTTCCATTATCATGACAGCAAAGCACATGCAGTCCTTGAAAGGATCCACTCTTATGCTTGTGGACCCTTATTGATAGCCTCTACTACCAGGCATAAATATTTTGTCATTTTTATTGATGACTTCTCATGAAAGTGTTGGATCTTCTTCATGTGGAAGAAGGATGAGACATTGTCCAAGTTCATATAATTCAAGGAACTGGTTCAGAAATAAATAGGCAAGAAGGTGAAGGCTCTCGGGAGCGATAATGGAGGTGAGTACGTGTCGAATGAATTTCAAAAAAATTGTGCAAAATAAGACATTTGACGAAAGTTGACAGCACCCCACAACCCACAGCAGAATGGGGTGGTTAAGAGGAATAACCATGGTATTGTGGGAGTAGCAAGGGTGACATTGCATGATCGGGTTCTGCCTCTACATTTTTGGGTTGAGGCATGAAACACAATATTCTATTTGCAGAACCAGAGACCTCATCAGATTCTAGGAATGATTACATTGGAGAAGGCTTTCTCGAGGAGAAATTCGGACATGTCACACTTCAAGATTTTTGGAGCATCTGTTTACTGCCATGTCTTCAAAGAATCAAGGAATAATCTAGAGTCGACAGCAGAATTGGGTGTATTTGTGGGTTACACAAAAACTCCCCACAACTATCATGTGTACTTTCCATCCCTTGGAATGGCAGTTCTGTGAATGGATGTAAATTTTGATTTAGACAAGCTACACGGTGCTCTCTTGAGAGGTAGCTTCATATCACACCAAAAGAGGAGCTTTTAGCTCCAAAGGAGTAACCTTAAGAAGTTATGGACCAACAGCAAATTGAGGACCAGAGAGTGGAGACAACCACTCAAGAAGAACCATCCAGAGAATGCAGGAAAAGGACTAGGGAAGTTGAGAGGCTTGTGTAGTATGCAAGGGAGAATGTGGGTGCTCCTTCAAATCAGCGCAGGAAGAGAAGGTCACCAGATTGGTACACTAAAGACATGGTTCTAATGATTGAGATTGTAGATACTAAGCCATCCTCTTTTGAGGAAGCAATAGAGCAACCTGTATGGTTTGATGCAATGGTGGAGGAGTACAAATCCATTATAAACAATAGTGCTTGGGAAGTGGTCACAAGACCAGCAAAAAAATTAGTTGTGGGTTCCAGATGGATCTTCAAGGTGAAGCATGCAACAAACGGAAGCATAGAAAAGTACAAGGCTATATTTGTGGCCAAGCGGTACTCTCAACTTGAGGGGATTGACCTTTTCTCCTGTAGCAAGGTACCCATCCATCAGATCAATCCAGGCTTTGGCTTCACAAATGGGGTGGAATATCCACCAGATCGATGTGAAAATAGCATTCCTTAATGGAGTTATTTATGAGGTGTATATCGAGCAACCAGAAGGCTTCGAGACTTTTGATCAAGAGTCTCATGTGTGTAGACTTAAGCAAGTGTTGTACGGTCTCAGGAAAGCACCTCGTGCTTGGTACATAAAGATCGATAACTATGTCACTAGTTTGGGCTTCACCAAAAGTGAATCGAATACAAACCTCTATCATATCTTGGTAGAAGGTAAATCTTTTATTATTGTCTTATATGTTGATGACTTGATTTTAACTGGGGATTAGAATTTTATTAGATCTTACAAGAGAGTTTGAAATGAAGGAGATGGGTCTCATTCACTACTTCCTCAGATTGGAAGTGTGGAAAGGTGATGGCGAATTGTTTGTCTCTCAGGGAAAGTATGCCAACGAGATACTTTAGAGGTTACGCATGGACAGTTTCAAACCTATGGAGACACCTCTAGTGACCAACTAGAGGAAAGAGGATGCCACTTCAGTTGAGGAAGTGGATGCTACTATTTACGCCAGTTGGTGGTTTCACTAATGTATCTTGTGAACACACGACCCAATATGTGCTATGTAGTCAACCAACTGAGCCAAGATATGGTTAGGCCAGCCAAACTATTTAGGAGGACATATAATCATGTTCTATGGTACCTTAGAGGCACTACCTAGTTTGGATTGTGATACAGACAAACAAAGGGAGTGAATTTGTGTAGATTCACAAATGTAGTTTGGGTGGGGATTCCATCAAACCAAAAGATTAAATCAGTTGGAATTTTCAGTGTTAGGTCCACAGCAGTTTCTTGGTATAGCAAGAAGAAAAGATCTATGGCACTCAACTCACCAGAAGCAGAGTACATGGTTGTCAATCAAGTAGCATGTGAGACAATCTAGGTTAGAAAGATACTTGTTGGATTGTTTGGTCAGATGATGGATCCAACTATGATCTACCATGATATTCAAAGTTGCATCAAGCTCTCTGAAAATCTTGTTTTTCACGATCGATGCAAACATATAGATATATGTTATCACCATTTATGGGATTGTGTGAAAGGAAAATAGTGTTGTTGCATTACATTCGAACAGAGGAACAAGAGGTTGATATTTTGACAAAGGTGTTATCACAAGGGAAGTTCGAGTTCCACAGGTGCATGATAGGGGTGGTTGATAATCCCTTTCTTGCTGACAGGGAGTGTTAAAAATGCAGCAAGAAAATCTCAGTTTGACTTTGCCTTGGTCAAACTAGAGAAAAATAAATTTCCATTTTAGCATAAATATTAGAGGTAGTTAGCTGAGGTGACATGGCACTTGTCACTCATTTAACTTAGTTAATTCAAGTTGGGGAAGCTTCAGTTTAGTTCAGTATGATTGATTGCTAATTTTTAGCAATCTATTTCAGTTAAATTGAGTTATGTTCAATTAAACTAGTTCTAACTATTAGAGGAACTAGTGGAGGTCAAGTTGTGGAAGTGGAACTTCAACTACACTCAGTGATCAATCAACCCAAAATAATTGATGCATGCACAGAATTCGAGTTGCCCAGTTGAGATGGAGATTTCAAGGCAGTGTTTTGTCAGTTGTAGACTATTCTAATGTGTGTAGGCGATGCATGCAGTCAGAGGAAGAACCTAAAGGAATTACATAATCCAATTGAGGGAATTTCCTAAATAATAGGGGATGCTTTCCTCAAGGAATAGTGAAAGTAAATAGGAGCTTTGAGGGCTTGAAAATTGGCTAAGTGTTGGCCAGAGCCAATCAGTCAGGCAGAGGGATAGACTATACACTTGCAGATTATGCTCAGGCTTGGGCAACATATTTATTCATCTCTATTCTTTGATTAATGCATTACATGTAGGAAGGGGTTTTGACACGGGGGCTTCACTGGGGGAGCAATACCATACCACATGGGTTCATATTGGGGGATATATATTGAGGAAAAAATGACATAATATATTGGGGGATATATAGGAGGCAAAGGGTTTTTATAGGGGTAGGTATTAAAAATGGAGTTTAAAGTTAGCGAAAAAATATAAAGGGGTATAAAAAACGTTAATGAAAAAATGGATACCTACAATATCTAGTGGAAGTAGGGGTATTTTAAATTGGGAAGGTGTATTGGGTTCGTATTGAAAGGGGGTTAAATAATGTGATTTTTAGGGGTATTTTCCAATATGTAGTCAAATTAAGGGTATTGTTTAATATGCCATGAACGCACGTGATAAGACAAAGGTTCATTGAGTGAAGCCCCTGTGGGTTTTGAGCAGTTTCTTTCCCCTAGGTAAATCTTTCTACATGTGTGATAATTCTTCTTGCATGTTTATGATTTGTGTTCTCGATCGTGAATTGAATTCCGCAGAATAATAGAGTAGATTTGAGTCTTGTGTTTTAGTAAATTTCATGAATAGTTCTAGATCTACACAATAGTTTCTTCACATTGTTTCTCTTTTTATGGGATGCACCAATGCAATTATAGATATGACGCCCATGGTCATTTTGTATGGTACATCGGTACCTATATTACTAAACGCATAGGAATGATGTGAAATTTTGAATATTTGAAATGAGATGTTTGCACTTTTCTTTTTTGATAAGCATGAATATGTACATATATTTATTACATTTGTGTGTGTGTGTGTGTGTGTGTGTGTATTATACCAATGCATATCATAATTATGTGCACCATAACATTTTTAATAGATAAGTATAACCATGCATGTGTGATTCAAAAGAATAGCATTTCACATTTTTAATCATTGATGCAACATTTTTACTATTGGACACTAGGGTGTGTTACTCGTTAAAACACACCATTGTTTATTTTATGATAGACAACATTGAGGGAGTTCAAAAAAAATAATTCACCGATATGAAATATGTATATTTTTTAATTTATTTATTTTTTTTACAAATTTTCAATTGATCTCAAAATAAAATAATTTTTATAATAGCATCGATTTTTATATGTTGACTATTGTGTTTTGATATAATGATTACATGCATGCATTATCCAATTTATTACAACTCTATTGTTTGTAACAATGCAAATCATTCATACGCCAATTAGTCGGCAATGCAACATTTCACAACATTGGACAATGAAATAATATAAGAAACCAATTTTAATATATATAAATAAGAGACCCAACGTCATACAATATGGGACAACCTAAATGTCTACAATATTCAAAATGCAACTAGTGTGTAATTTTTACACTAATTGGTAATGTATTCACATCCATTTCAGACAATATGCCAAATACGTTAAAAAAAATGTCATTGTGTAATTGTTACAGTTAGTAGTAACATTTCATCGTGTACTCGAGACAAATGTCATGAAGTACATCATACAAATTCCCTATTTTCACAACAACAACAACAATAACAACAACAAAATCCAAACTATACAACTTGCAATAACATTCATTTATATTGATTGCCAATCATCACTTGAACTGTTTTCATCTCTTGAGTTGTGTGCATGCCTCGTTTTTTCATCACTTGTAGGTGATATTGTACTTGGGCTATTTAACCTAATATTTTTTTGTTCGACTTGTTTTTTATGTTTTGTCTTTTCACGTTCCATCAACACTCTGAGAAACAAGTGTAATAAGTATATCTACATTTATAAAGTAGAATTTACATGATTAAGTAAATAAAAAAGCATACCATAGCAACAAACTATTCATAAACAATATGCATTCCATTGAAACCATGATGCATGCCATCTTTCAAAATATCTTCCATTAGTTCCACTCAATACTTTGTTTCTTGCATATTTAATTACATGTTATGACAATGCATGCATATAATTTACATAAAGGTCCTTTGTTGTTCCATTTGCTTTTAATTTAGTGAAGTTAAACAACATAGCTACTTGTAAATATTTAATTAACCCTTGATACTTCAACATACACTTAAAACCCTTAATCTATTGTTGATCAATTCTTTGATTAGTTCTTCCTTTTATATTAACACATATTAGATGACATTCGTGGATAGTATAAATTAATTATATAAATATATAAAGATCACAATGAATACGAAATTATTGAGCGAAACAAAAAACATAAGTACTCACATACTTTGTTATCAACCATTTTCTTTCATCTCTTCATGTATTATGTGTTGAATGGATTCCATTTTGTTTTGTTTTCTATTACAAAACAATTAAATATTAGTAATTCATGTGATAATTAATTAAGATGTATGTAAAAGAATAAATCAATGATTACATACCTATGATGCACGTTGTTGTTGGGATGGCTTCTCTCACAATACAGCTATGATCATTTCTTTTACCATATCCTTGTACATCTTTTTGGACATCCATACAAGCATGTATTTGGTTCTCCTTGTTTGTTTTTTGGGATTTTCATAATTTTCCTGAAAAACAAAAAGCACAATAAAAAAAATTAATCAACATGAAATTTAATATAGCAAAAAAATGTTAATTTTTGGGACATATAATAGACAAATATTAATAATATTTTTTAAATGATTACTTTTTGTTATTTTAAGTTTCTTTTATTGCAAGTATCACCATTTTTATTATTCATTTCTCTAGAAATGCTTCCTATAGTATATGTAACATGATTCTTCAAGTGCGAAGGAGGCCAGTAAGTTGTTTATGCTTTGATGGTTTTGCTCTACAAAAAAACCTTGGCAACTTTTCCTTGACCCTCGATCCTTGTTCCACTTCTTTGCAGTTTTCCAACTTCATCCCTTAGCTTAGCATCTTAAAGCAATGTCAATGCCAGGAGGAGGCCTCCCTTGCAGCTCAAGATGGTCAAGCATCCCTGAACCTAGCCAATCCTTGTATCTACCTCATTATGTCAAGTTTGACTTTCATAATTCTAAATTTGTTAATTTAATCATAGTTGATGCATCAGTCAGCATGGATCAAGAAGAGTTTGTAACCCTCGCACAAATAAACATTAGCACTTGTATCGTGAAATCGCCAGAGATTCTGTGAATACATGTGCCCCTTGTGATATTAAACAACATCATATGATTCATGCAAGATAATAACCTAATGTGGAAATTCATCAGGACCTGGCCCATTGAAAAAGCTCTCCTACACTGGATTGTGTAATGTTGGAAACCTAAGGCACACTATGACATGAAACTCAACTCCAAGGGATTCTTTATATGCCAAGAATACCTGAAGGCGGTCATGGAGGGAGATCCCTACTTATTCAACTCAGCAAGTCTTTATATGTGACAATGGATAGCAAAGTTCAACCTAGATAAGGAATAATCCTCCTAGGCCCCTGTCTGAATTCGCGTGTACTCCCTCCCATATGAATACTGGGACCCAAAAACCCTTCAAGATATAGGCAACAAGCTTGGTAAATTTGTCTACCTCTCTCAGCAAACAAAACATGGCGTCTACACCTCTTACATTAGGATTTGTGTCTATATGAACATCCTTGACTCCCTTCCTCAAGAAATAGTCCTAGAATCCAAAGACATAGATTGGTTCCAAATCCTATATTATGAGCATGTTTCTTTTCAATGTGATAAATGCCACCAGCATAGGCATCTCTTCAAGGATTTCCCCTTGAATTATCTAAAACTAGAATTCGGAGACTCTAGTGCAACAAATGCAAATGAATTCACAAAAATCCCCTCCAAGTGACATCACAACAAGAAATATGGCACCTCTACAACCCCCAAACTCTAGATGACTAGTAATAGCTTTGATGTGTTGTGAGACATCCCATAGGAACCCCCAAAGTAACATGATCATGCAAAGGACGGCTAGCCCAAAATACCAGAGCAACAAACCATTAAGGACAAACGAAAAGGCTCATTGGAAGCCACCCCCAATGATGAATAGGAAAAACTAAACCAACAACAAGAAAAGGACATTCTCATAGCTGAGGAAGAAGAAATTACTAATATTGAAATGTTAAATCTGATGGCCCTTGAAGATGTTTTCTACAAGAATGCCATGAACATAATTCCTCCCAAGTAGATTAACATCCTAGCGGAAGTCTATTGACGGTGTTGGAAATTTCTCCAATAACAGGGGATCTCCCTGGTATAAAGTCCTAATTATACTCTACACCATTTAGAGTAGGAGTCCCATAAGGAATGATGACCCAGATGCCATTTGCTTAACTTATGATATGCCTTGTCGAAAATGACCAACATATTGGAGAAACAATATCACTTTTGAGACATGCAAGTAATGTTAGCTTGTGACATGCGCAAATATAACATGCATAACATACCTTCACGAATAAAATAAATAATATGAGCCTTTAAAAGAACAATTATAGAACTATTCTAATAAAGACACATATAAAGAAAGAATCACTAATTGATTGGAAAATATTTTTCAATCAAACATGATCATGAAAGCATAAAGACATACAACTTCAACTAAGATTTGTATTAAATACAACAAAATAGTTCATTCCCTTGAACACATGTGAATAAAAACACATGTCGTAACCATTACAAGAGAAGTCTTACAAAGTGTTTTATATATGCATGAAAAATATGTCCAATGCAAAGAGCTTCTGATGATTATGTAGAAGTACCAAGATGCACAATTACGAAGACACTTCACTTGATCCAATAGTGGAACATAGAAGCCACTACTAACTTTTAAAAAGAATAATCTCTCTCTCATATGCTTATAAGAGAAGCCAATGCTCAAAGTCCATTTGCTTCAACTATTAGGGTCTATATATAAGAAGTGAGGTGACCCTTCACCTCCCTTATTACTCTTGAACTCCCCTTATGAGTCTTCAAATTCCATGTGACCTTTGGATTTCCTTGTGACTTTTTTCCTTCTATATGTCTTTTCATTTTCTTCGTTTTTTCTAATTACAAAATTTATCTTTTTACAAAATTATGATCAAAACAATGAAAATAAAATCAAACATATTTATGTACAGATTTGAGTAATTTGTAATTCTAACATTATGACATCGATCTCCTTTGTAATTTACTCATACCAAGCCCTTTATGTTTGATCTGATAATCACCCTATGAGTGACCTCAGTTAAAGATTTATTAAATGAAGGTATTACAGACTCATATTTTGGTGTGTTTGTCTATGTTATTTAAGAAACGGATCAATCAGATTGCAAATACGCAAACACTTGGAAATGGAAAACAGCATAGAAACTCAATAAGTAAATACAAGAACACAACAAATTAATAATGAGTTCACCCTATCCTCCAGGGCTATATCTCCGGTCCAACTCTCAGTGGTGGCCTTCTTTTTATTGTGTCTTGAAGTAGAGAATTACAATGAAGGAGCTCAATATGAGTCTCCTGAAACAGATTGGCTTGGCAGGGTGATTCTTGGATTCCCCAAACCACTAGAGTACACAAACTCTCTTCCTTACTAGCTCTTCGACCTCTCCGGTCGGACAGATCCTCTCAGGGATGGCTTGAGTCTTTCAAGCTCTCTGGTGCTTGACACTGCCTTTGGTCAGCTCAGCCCTTCTATCTCTTTTCTATTTTTTGCTGCACTGGTTTTTCTCTTTTCTGTCTTCTGTTCTGGGTGCCCTCTGAGTGTCCTTTGTTCATGGCTTTAAAGCCATTCGAACTCATGGCGGTTTGGTTCCTCTTCCACCTTCATCAAATCACTTGCTTGCATCTACGCTTAGAGTTCCCTGTTCTCGGCATCATCATCAGGCTCACAAGGATGGCAACTTGTCGTCCTGCGAACTGCGCCAACCTGCTTCGTTGGTTCAATTCTTCGGTTACGCCGTGGAATGAGTCTTTCGCCACCTTGGTGGTTAAAGCGGACCTCAGATTCTTCTAAATCATGGCTTATACCCTCGTTAAATCTAGCTTCTCTATCGGGCGCGATCTCAACCGTTAGATCTGGAGCCCCCAGATCCGACGCCGTTCACTCGTCCCGTGCGGTTGACTAGCTTGACTATTAGCGTGAAATGAGTGGTGGTTTTCTCTCTCCTCCGCTTACCACCTGTCGAGTGCTGAGTGGAATCGCTGCTTTTCCATCAAAACTGCTTACCACCCATGGATGCCTCCGATCAATACTGTCAGTTTTGGAGCGAGTCCCACCTTTAGCACTTAGCCTTTTTTCCCACGGTTTTCACGGCTCCCACGTGACCAAGTGCTCGGGGCTTCTCCATTTTGAAGCATCAAAAACTGCCTTTGTTTCCCGATCCGGGCCTCCTAGGGGCTAATTTCACCTCCCACGCAGTCTCCATGGGCCTCGGTCAGCTCGCTTTGACCGAGGTCCTCATCGTTCCACGCTGGCTGCCATTGCCACTAGTTTAGAGGTGTTTTTTATCGCTATTTTAAATTCTTTGAAGTCTGTCCCGACCTGGTACAGCCATGGCTCTATTAATCAATCCTTATGGATCCAATTCAAATCACGGCCTTCCCACTGAAAAGCTTTTGGACAACCAAAAGTTGGTTTTCTTTCAAGCATTGACTAAGTGAGGGTACTGTTGTCTCACTTGCCCAATCTCAATCCACTTTGCACTGCTCGGCTTCGAACCTTTGAGTCTAATTATGAGGTACTCAACATCTCCTTTGCATGTTGTCCTCACCTTCCTGTCCAAGACTGTGTCTTCCTGCAATTCATTCAGATATTCAGGTAGCAGTTCATCAATAGAAGGCAATTGACTTTGCTCTTCGGGATCTTCAATCATTGAAGGTTCAAACAATCTTAAGCAATCTGCATTTACGACTGAGTAGATGTGCATGTAAGCTAGTAGATCAAGGCGAAAAGCATTTTCACCAATTTTTTTCAGGTATACTAAAAGGTCCATACCTAATAGGCTTTAGCTTTTTACCTTCACCTTGCATCCTGTCCTCGCTGATATGCAGCCAGACCTGGTCACCAACTTGGAAACTATGCTCCATCTAATGCTTGTCATGCCTAGCCTTGTATCTGGCTTGGCTCTTTTCCAGCTATTCCTGTACTGCCTGGTGGATCTCCTGGATCTGTTCAATGAACTTAGTTGCCTTGCCCACATCACCGTGTCCATCAACTGTGGTATCTTTACCAAAGATAAAATCCAAAGGAGACCTTGGTGTGAAACCAAAATAGGTTTCAAAAGGAGATCTTTGTGTAGAAGAGTGTTTTGCTTTGTTGTAAGCATGTTGCACATAACACAAATGTTCATCCCAAAGCTTAGGATGTTTGCTGCAATATCCTCTAAGTAACTGGATCATTGTCCTGTTAACTACTTCTATCTAGCCATCAGTTTGTGGATGAAAAGTCGTGCTTTTCTTCAGTTGGGTGTCCATCATCTCCCACAGACTTGACCAAAACCTCCCCACAAATTGGTTGTCTCGATCAGATACAATAGAAGTGGGTAATCCAAAATGAACCCATACATGTTCAAAGAACAGTTTTGCAGTTTGTTCAGCTGTAATCTATTTATTACAAGGTATCAAAATACACATTTTTCTTAACCTATCCACAACCACATACAAATAATCATGACCTTTTCTAGACTTAGGCAGCCCTCCAACAAAATCCATGGAAACACTTTCCCAAGGGTGAGAAGGAACTGGTAATGCAGTGTACAGGCCTAGTTTTCTATTACTGGGCTTGATTTTGGCACACATAGTACACCCTCTCACATATCTAGAAACTGTCTCATTCATTTTCAGCCAATAACAAAATCTTTGCAGCTGTGGAACTATTTTACTTACCCGAAAGTGACCTGATATCAAAGAAGTGTGTGCCTCTCTAATTATCTTTACTCTCTCTATTTGTGGAATGCAGAGTTTCCCACAATGATACAAGAGTTAGTCCTTCATATGATAATCCAATTCTTCTACTCTTTTGCCTTGACTCAAAGTTGCATATACATCTTTAAAGTCTATATTTTGAGCATATTATTCAATGTAGCTTTCATGTAGTACAGAATTATGCTTAAGTATAGTAGATGCATTTATAATGGGTCTAGACAACATGTCTGCAACTTTGTTGTGTATGCCCATTTTATATCTGATGACTAAATGAAACTATTGTAGAAAACCCATCCACCTGTAATGTTTTGATTGCTGCAACTTAGTTTGGGAGTGTAGATATTGAAGTGGTTAATGATCAGTATGTATTACTGTCTCTTTGCCCATTAAGTGATGTTTCCACTTTTTCAAACTCTGAACTAATGCATACAATTCTTTATCATATGTAGGATAGTTAACTACTGTAGGATTAAAAGTATCAAAATGATAACATATGGGTTTACCATGCTGTGTCAACACTGCTTCCATGGCATAGTCACTAGCATCTATTTGGATCTCAAATGGTCTTTGTAGATCAAGCAGTGCTAGTACAGGTGCTGTACTAATCTTTTCTTTCAAGGTGTCGAAGGCTTTCTGATGTTTGCCTCCCCACTGAAACACCTTGTTCAGTCCTGTCAAAACATGTAAGGGAGCTTCAATTGAGGAAAATTTAGAAATAAACTTCCTCCAATATTTTGCTACTCCTAAGAAGCTTCTCACTTCTGTTGCAGACTTGGGTTTAGGCCAGTTTACAATGACTGCCACTTTAGAGGGATCTATTTTCAATTCACCACCCCCTACTATATGACCCAAATAATTTAGAGATGTTTTGCCAAATTCACATTTGGACAGTTTAACATAAAGTTTTTCTCTTTTCAAAATATCTAATGTCTGCTTAACATGCTTTAAGTGTTCCTCCCACGTTTTACTAAAAATCAGAATGTCATCCAGATACACAATAACAAAATCATCAAGAAAAGGTCTGAGTACATCATTCATTAATCTCATGAAAG
>APFE030410365.1:0-11230 GCA_000404065.3 Pinus taeda | reverse complement strand
AAAAAACATACTTCCATCGACTTAAATTATCAATTTTTTTATTAACACAATCTATATTAACCCAAAACTGGAAAATACATGTCATGTATTAAATTTAATTTATAAGAATATATAATTTTCAATGTTCACACCAATATAGTAAAATAAAGCAATTTGATTTCAAAATAAAACTTCCGGGCTCATGGATAACTGTTGATGGATGACTATTCTTCTTTAATTGACATAATTTATTATATTAACCCCAATCTAGAAAATACATGTCATGTATTAAATTTATTATAAAATCCATCTCATGTATTGAATTTAATTTATAAGAATGTATATGTTTCAATGTTCACACGCATATAGTAAAATAAAGCAATTTGATTTCAAAATAAAACTTTCGGTCGCATGGATAAGTGTCATGGATCACTATTTTTCTTTAATTGACATAATTTATTATAATTGGTTGTCTATAATGTGATTTTTTTGGAGATTTTGGTGACGGAATCGGGCTGAAGAAATTGAGATTAAATCTTGATTTGTTGTAGTTAAAATGGTTTTTTAACTGTATATTTGGATTTAGCACCATGAAAAACTCCTTGGACACTTTAATTATGCAAAAACTAGCTGTCAAACTTGCGATTTCAATAAATTGCTGCGGGATTTTGACCAAAAAACCCACAGAAAAAACTTTCAAAAAGTTTCATTATAAACAACTGCAATTATAACCATTTGATACATTTTCTAGTTTAAAATGACTATAAAAATCTGACAGAACACTAATCTGACATGACATGACATTGTTGATCACAGCATAACAACACTTCTCACCAAATACTGTTCAAAACTCTGGAAGCATACTATAATAGTTTACTATTTATCATTGCATAGTCAATGATCTACTATTTATCTATGGATAGTCAACAGTCTACTGTATCTCAATCCTTTTCTTGGGCTGCTTCACAATCACCACAGGGCACTTGGCATGGCGGACGCAATAATCGCTCACGCTTCCCAAAAATGTTCTACAAAATTCAACCAAACGCCCACGCACCCTCAGTCACAGAGTGAACGAGACCAAATTCAGCAATCCAACAATACCATTTACGGAAAGGTTAAGTATCTACAAACCTTTTTATGGTTCCGTAGCCATGGCTGCCAATCACCAGAAAGTCTGCTTGAAGCTTTTCAACTTGTTCACATATAACATCCCTCGGATCTCCGGTCTCCACCTTTGTCTCAACGCATACCTGATCATTTATAGCAATTTTAACTTTAGTTCTGATACCTGACAATTTATAACGAGAAATTATCGAAACTAGGCTGGCAAGAATTCATACATTTTTCTCGCTGCAGATGGCTCTGGCCTTCTCCAATATGCTTTCTGTGTTTTCCTTCTGTTGCTTCTCCAGGGACTCCATGATATCAGACGAGAAGACGTAAGCTGGTCATCAAATCATGACACACCATGATCAAATACCAAAACAGAAATCTACAAAAACAAGATTGCTTAGAATAGTCTTTTTTTTTCTTTCTCTGAATGGGACAGTGTTAATGTTGTTTGATGGAGGAAACGGCTGCTTCAGTGGGATGCTAGAATCAGCATATTGGGAAGCTTAGTTTTAGTTTTAATGTTGGATGGAAGAAGAAGCTGAGTTATTGCGAAGTTTAGTTTTAGTTATAATGTTGCAGGGAAGAAGGAGCTGAGCTATTGAGATGTTATTTTTAAGATAATGTAAAGCTCATTTAAATTTCTATAAAAGTAATTCTATTTTCAGTACTTTTTTTTAAAGAAATTTAAATCTAAAACTTCATATAAAATAAACCCCACACAAACTAATTAATCTATAAATTAAACAAAATAATTATTTATACAACCTGTGCCATCGGTTGCCCCATAAACTCTAGGGGGCGACTGAGCGTGCAAGAGAATAACATGATCTTCTTTAGAATCCTGAAGTAACAGATATTGCAGAGCCCAAGACAAGGCGTGCATGCTTTCTTCGCTCTCGTCCACTGCCACCACCGCTCTCCTCTGCTTCTGCCTCTGCTCGGATTTGCACCCCTCAAATTCGGCCATTTCTGCAATTGAAACAAAATTAAATGCACCCAACAAAATTTGATCAGCCTTCTTCGGTTCTGCTCTCTGCTGCAAATTACAATGAAAGAGGAAGTTCTGAGCCCCTAATCGAACCAGTGAGCACTTTAATAAAGAGGGTTCGTGAGACTGACTATGCATTTGCTTTTACCCTGTGCCCGCCATGATGTCAAATCTGCGACCACCATCGCTAAGCCCTGGCCATAAATTGGTCGTCCTACCCATGTGAGAATCCACTCATTATGTCATCGAACCTTACATCACTTAATAAATCAATACTTTCTTCGACCAGATTTAACGTTTTTTAATTTAAAAGAAACATCGCTTCATATATTTGATCTTATTTATGAATTTTCATTCACTGTATATCCATCCTCGTATTAGGCACCACTGAGATTTGATGGGTTATCATGATCATGGCGCACGTTCACTCTAAACAGATGTTCATTGTAAGAAGAGATTCAATGATGTCATTGAAAGAGAGATCATCACGATCTACGGCTTAATGAATAAAAAAATTTAAACCCTATGTTTAATACTTTTAAAATTTGAAACATATATTATATTCTAAATAATAATAAAAAATCTGTCATTTCAGGTTAAAAAAATATTCCATTTCATGCCTTAAATCAAGCATTCTAGGTTTAAGTGCATATTAATAGAGCTTGATTAACTTAACTAAGGCTCATTATGGTAAGGATAAGTTTGAATTAGAATTTTGTTTTGTTAATAAGAATTTAACCATTTGGTTTATTTAGTTTTTTTAACATATAATTTTAGTATATTTGGATGAGTTCGAGTTTCTTAACCTATAATTAAATTTTAAGGAATATAATTATTTTTATAAAAAATTAATTACATTTACTTTAGTAAATAATATTATTTATATAATTTGTTCATTTGTATTAGTTAAATAATATTTATTTTATATTTTGGTTATTTGTATTAGTTATGTTTTATTATATGCACTGTTAAGGAGAATGCTTACCAAATTGGCAAAGAAAGGTATGTTTAAAAATAATAAGTCAATGTTAATTCAAAAAGTTAAAAAACATTCTTAAAGTGGCCATGCCCTATGTGGAGTTGACTAAGAAAGAACATTTGTTTTCAAGTCATTTTTTGAATGGGGGCTTATAGTGGGATGTCCAAACTAAAACTTCTCATGGATCCCAAGTTAATGGGCATTTTACATGAAAGGGGATTTTAGTGTTACTTTTATGGCAAGGGAATTTTGGCTCTTACTTAATACAAGTATAATAGAAAATTATTTTTTCTTAGTGGATCATGGTTTTTAGATACCAAATCTTTGTTTCTTAATCATTGATCTCTAGATTTTGATTAGATAATGATGTTTCATTGTTTATGTTAATATGGGTAAAGATTATATCACCTTCCACTTAATTTTTAAGATGTAAATTTTTTGGAGGAAATAGAGAATAGTTAGGAAAATTTGTAGACAATGTTGAGCCAAGATTGAAATTGTTTACTTACTCCCAAATATATGTTGAAATGAATCTTTAAGAAGGATTTCCAGAAGAAATTGAGTTGCAAATTGGCAGCATGGCCTATGTATAGCTATTAGACAATCAACATATCCATTTAAGTGTAATGGTCTAATACCTTGGTTTTGACCCTAGAATATAATACATTAAATCATGCATTATTTGAATGATGCATATATTTGATGGGAGTCAAGCCATGTGGGTTGAGCTATATGACTCCATGTGTAAACAATAAAAAATCATTATAAATATTAATAGTAGAAAGCTCAAGCTAAGTCCTAGGTAATGGATGTGTATGAGTCTTGACAATGGCCTAAGATTATGGCATGGTTGTTATATTTTCCATGATGTACTAAAGTATGTAAAGGCACAAACAAAAGGAAGTACATAATAATGTAATATCCACCAAAATATTGTTTGAGAAGTAACAAGGAGACCATGATAGCATAAGATGGGAAGAGGTAAGAGGGCGCATGTGTAATATGACTTTACACTTGTCATTTAAAGTATAATCTTCATTTCCCATGCCTCCTTACAAGAATTTCCTATTAATATTTGACTTGGTTTGTCCTTTGGATGTTTTTCTATGCTTCTTGGGAAGGGTGTAATTGACTTATGCAAACTCTTGGCGGAAAAGCATTATTTACCCTCATTCATGATCATTCTTCCATTCTGGTATCACTCCAATATTTCTCTAGAGTTGATTAGAAAGAAATGATTGGAGGTAACGACAAACCTACTTTGGAGATTAGGATCTAGCCTTCCTAATGCTCAGAGAGGGCTCTCTCTTTATGTTTTAACTTTGTTTAGTTAATTGATTTTAGGGTAGTAATGATTGTACTTGGGTTTTGATATGGATTTGGTGGTGGGATCACTTACTTAGATGAAAAGAGGGGTGTCTTTTACCATTAGGCTATGGGGTCAAATGTCAAGCAAACATGATTGGATCAAGTTCTAAAAACAGTGTCTACAGGGCAAGATAATAAAGTTACTTCAGATCTCAAGGTTGGATGGTGAAGTGGTTTTCAATCGGATCCAAGGGGCAATTAAGGGTTCCTTAGGCTGGATTATGAAGAAAGTGAAAGAGGTCAATTGGGATGGGAGAGCAATTAAAGATTCTTAGATCCGGATATCAGAAGAAAACATGGAAATGATCAACTGTTCAAAATAGTGTGTACTTAAACAAATTTTGAGATAAATTTCTAGTTAATTCATTCAACTTTAGATAAAATTTAAGTTTGTGAAAAACATAAGAAAATAACAAATTTGACAAAGAAAATACTTCACTGTAATAGCTTAACACATGAATCCTGTAATGCAATCTCTTTATTACTTGGTCCAGTCTGCTGACTTAAAAACTTGGTACAATAACCCTTAGGTTTATGATCAAAATAACTCTACAAATGTATATCAATCCATACCCAATACTTCATATTATAAAGTATATATACAAAAATAATTTATAAAATATCCCAAACTACCTTGGGAATTAATCTGGGAGAAAGAAATGTCTTCATGCAAGAAGATAGAGACAGATGTTCAATTGCTATATGTTGTCCCCGTTTATTAGGTTGTGCTATCTTTATGCTCTGATATTTTCTCTTTTATTCTCTGGTTTTTTGTTGGTCTTTACGCTGAATGCTCTTTTTGCTCTAATCTTTCAACTGATACACTTTTACCTGATACTCTTTCATCTAGCTGGCCTGTCATTATCCTTTTACTGTGCTTTTTCACACTTACTATACATTTTAACATTTTAACTGTGTATTTCTACAGTAAGTCATTCAATTTCTCCCATGTTTCTGCATCTGGTAATTGGATATTTATCATTTTCTTATAAATTTAATCTGCCTCTATGTACTTGGAAAAAGTGGGCTTATTCACAAAAAAGTGTTTTACCTCATGTTGGAGGTAAAACAAGTTCTCAAAAGTCTGGTATAGGACCTTACCAGTAGGCATCCCCTTCATAGATCAAGTATTTACCTGATCTCTGGCCACTTCTCTAATTCTTTTGTTGTAGTCCTCCTGTGGTATTAATTTATCATTTATTACTAAGGGATTTGGTAGACCCTTTTGCCTCAAAACTTTAAATTTAACCATGAAGTTGTCTATAGTGAGTTGCATGGTTTGGCACTTATCATCCAGGTTTAGCATTAAATTTCTCCTAGTGAGGACCCTTTTTACTTCCGGTATTGTACCTGTCCTGTTAGGTATCTCCAATTCCTACAATTCATACTTATTTTTGGAGTTAAGGAAGTGAATGATCCTAGTGGCTTCCTCTAGCATGTCTCCCAACTTTGTTTTCACTCTTTGTATTTCTTCTACAACCTCCTTCACTAAGTCAATTTGCTCAAAAATTACTTGGATGGATGGCCAAATGTCATTAACAGAGTCAATGATATTGGGCCATAACTGTTCCTTGGCTTAGCCAAGTGGCTCCTTCAAAGTCAATTCCTTCCCTAAGCTTTTTATTCTTTCATTCACTCTGGTTGCCTTTTGTACTTCTTCCTTGTGCATAATATGGGCTAGCTTATAGTCAGTCTCTAGACTAGTTATTTTTTCCTTGAGCTTGTTCATTTTTGTGGTCTGAATGCACATGTCTTCCATTGCTTTAACCAATTTACTTTCCTCATCACCCGGCTGAGTTGTTGCTGTTAACCCTGTTGCTAATGTAGATGTTGTAGTAGCTGGCAGTGCTATAGCCATTGGAGCTATAGGAGCTAATGATGCTGCCAAGGTGGATGGTACTGTAGTAGTAACTGTTGGGATAACAATGGCAGGGGTAGTCTCAATACTAGCTTGTTTTAATTGTATCAAACTATCTAACTCCGTTTCCATTTCCTTCAGTTGATCATTCAATTGGAAAACTAGGTCCATCATCTCCTCCTAATGTGTTTGGCTCTCCAGGACTTATTTTGTCTGTGGGTGCTCTGAATGAGGAAGTTTTAGTTGTTTTTTTATAGCAGCTATGTCCTCATTATTCTTCTTTATTAACTTCTCAGCAGCTTTGATGTCATTGGGATCATGTCCCAACTCAATTACCAAGTCCTCCAATGACTTGATCCTATTGTCCTTGGCCTGTGAGGAGGCCTTTTCTAATTTATATTGTGTTGTAATGTTGTCTAATGAACTCTACAGCTTATGTGCAGCCATGGCCTTTCCTATCAAGGTGGTGTAGATCACCTCACCTGCCTGCTTATGGAATTCAATCTGGTTAATAAGATGAACATCCCTGGCCAAAACCTCAAACTCTGTCTTTCTATTGTCAGCTAATGTCTTTGGTTGTTGAATAGTTGGCTGCATGAAGGGCACCTGCATTTTTCCTATCTTGATGTCAAAAGCTAAAATCAACCTGCTTTGATTTGCTAGTGTGTGTTTGAAGTATTAAGCATAGGTTTCGGCCTTCAACTTCTCATTTGTTAACTTAATTTCTTTATACCTGTCCTTGATGTCCTTTTCTTTATTCATTGGCTTGGTGAAAGAAGAAACCTCAACACTGAGTTGTCTCTCAATTAGTTGAGTGTTAGATGTTGAAGGCTGATGTGTTTCTCCTGAAGTTGTTATGTCTTTGCTTCTTTCCACCATTGTATCAGTGTCAATGATTTCCACTGATTCAATGATGTCTTCCTGTTCAATTACAAGATTCATCTTGGGCCTTTTCTTGTAATTGATCTCAAACTGCTCATCTGTGGTTTCCATAGTGGAACTGGAACCTTCTTCCCTATTTGTCTTTGGGTTCCTGTCTTCATTTGCTAGAGTTTGTAAACAGGAGGAATATTCATTGGTTACCCTAGTTCTGGAATCTGCAGGAAGGAACTTTCATCAATATATCTCTCTACATTTATCAATGTATTTTCTACATCCACTATAGTGTTATCCATGTCAATTAGAGTGTTTTCCAACCATTTTGATTGGTTGGCAAACCTCTCAATGGCTGGTCTGGGATGATGGATGGAAGGTCCCAATTTGACCTTGATCCTTAGTTTATTTATGACTCCATGAGGGTCAGACTTCCATATAAAATTGTTTTTGAACCTCATTTCTTGCAAAATCTTATCTGCCTCTGGTCCAACTTCCCTGGTGTTACAAATAAAGGGGCCCAATTGATTTTTCATTTTGAATTGGGTTTTCTTCCTAGCTGCTAGGAAGTTAACTTCATCAGAATTGATAATTTGCCTAAAGTATTCTAGTGAAAATATTATCATGGGGAGGTATTTGGGCAGTTCGTAAGGGGCAAGTTCGCATCCATAAATTCTTATTTATGTGTGGTTTTGGTATAGATACTAGTCTACCACTTTATTGTTCTTGGCCAACTGTAACACCCTTTTGATCTCTTCGCTGATACTAGGTTGAGGGCTACTAGTTACCATATTCATGACTAGATGGACAAATGAATCAATGAAGTCCTTATAAGTGAATGTAGTGGAGTAATTTTGGATCAAGCGTGTCCAATAAATAATTGATCTTTGATTTCCCTTGGTATCCAACTTCTGGATGCTGACAGGGAATTTTTCTGATTAATAATACAAGAACATATGAAATAATACAAAAGAGTACTTGAAGACTCTTTCAGTAGGTGTTTTGGTGATTTTTTCATGCATCTTGTATGTAATGAACTAAGCATAGTTGTAAATAACAGTAGGAGGCTTGCCTAGGCTAAAAATGGAAAGGAAAGCAAGGAAAACCTCATCCACATGCTCATCTGTGGTGTATCCTGAGATGCAAGAGAGCATAGTAATAATCTATCTGCCTCTCTCAAAAAATATAGTGGCAGCATAAGGGGGACTATCTGTGGGAGTATGACATTCCTCTATGATGAAAGTCTAGAAAATTTGGGTTATTCTGGGAAGGTCTAACTTGGTATAGAGGCCAAACAAGTCTCCAATAGACAGTGGGGTCTCATTAGGCCTTGTTTGGACCTACAACATTTGGTGAATGGATTCTGCAGTGATGGTAAACAATACTTGTTGGTCTGGGGTGACAATAGCTCTTTTGTTAGGAATGTAGTAAGCATGACAGAAATGGATGATGTCTGGGAATGGTTGTACTTTAGGTTACAAATACTTGGGTAAATTAGACTCCCACAGGTGAATTTCATCATTCTGGTTCAAGAATTTGTCCTTACTCCAGCAATGGAGATTTAGAAGGTAAGTAGGGGAAGAAATATCCTTTATTTTAAAGTCTTTGTCTACTAATGCAAGGTGGTCGATGTCCAGGTGAAGGGTTTGCAGAGGTCTCATGTCTAATGAGTTTTGGGAAGCCATAATTAGGTGTAGAGATATGAATTTGGCTTGTGAGGGGTTTCAGAAGTAAGGTTTGTAAGTTCTGGTAGAGTGGGTGGGTAATTATAGTTTGTAAACAAGGTTTGGGGTGTGTAATAGGCTTCTTTTCAATTTAGCCAAGTTTCTTTAATTAATTCAATTAATTAAGCTTTCAATTTAAATTGTGTGTTTTCAAATTGAAGGGTCGTTTTGGTTTTTCCCAAGAATACCTAGAAATCGATGGTTTGGCTTGCAAACTGGGTTCAATGGTGAATGCAGAGGGTATGGTGGCTTCAACTGTCAGCTGGTTGCTTCAATTAGGTGTCTGGAGCTTCTTTAGGCAAAAATGGTGGTCAATTTGGTCATTTCAGGTTCAAGGTGTCATAAATAAGTTAGCAGAGATTTATAGTGAAAAACGCAAGAAAAGAGTGAATTGGGGCTTTTTCAACCTTTTAATGGGTAACAGTCACATTTTGGCATAGAAATTATGAATGAATAGTGGGCAGTTTTTGGCTTGGGCAGGAAGGTGGTTTTCTGGCGCATCGCACGATTTGGAGGGCAAGTAGTATTTTTCATGAGCACGTGATATCACTTGGTGCCACCACGTAGCAGAACAACACCCAAGAAAAAAGTGAATCTCGCATGCTCTCGAGCTGTTATTGGCCGGATAATGAACCCACACGATATGGATGTCGTTGGGCTTTGAAATTGTCATTCACTTCCATTACATTTTCACTTATATTTCCATATTGTCACCTTCACTCCACCTCTATTTCATTACATTTACCTTACCATTATCATTATTGGGTCACATTTATGTTTTTCCAATTTTTTTTAATTCTTAGCATTTTTAAATGAATTCATGGTTAAAAAAAAGAAAATAATGTACATATTCTTATACGTAACAAGTGGGATGAGATTGTTGACATGTGTAGGTCAAAAGGAAGCTTCTAAAAGACCTTTATGTGGCCTCCCAAAACCAAATTCGAATTGAGTGGAGAATATCATGGGATCATAAGGATATATGTCTCATTTCCTATTTCTATTGAAACTCTAAGAAGACATGTGTCTTATCATTTCCTATTTTGATTGTAACTCTAGAGATATAGGGAGAGATTCATGGACTCTTATTAATGAGATAGCTTCTCATCTTTTTGTATAAATAGGGGATGTTTTCTACTATCAAGGGAGGAAAAAAGAGGAAAATAAGAAAAAGAATTATATAATGTTTTGTAACAAGACTTGAGATGGAATGGGATGTAAAGTGAAGAACTATTTATGTAATGAGATTAGGAGTGTAGATTTCCATTGTGTAAAGTTGTGAGTTTATCAATAAAGAAGGTTCTTTTCTATTATTGAATTTTAGAATGTGAACTTTGCGAGTTGGAATGCTATTGGACAATAGAAGGCCCCCCATCAACCATGTGCATCCCTTTGTAAATTTGTAAAATTAATTAGTTTGTTTTACTTTGATTCATGCAAATAGTTTAGCTTTCCATTGCAAATGTTATTTTATTTTTCAAATGTAGATTTACCTCGCTGTGTAATTTTATGTTTCCCAAGAGCATCTCAAGAAAGTAGTGTTTTATTTATTTTCTAAAATTGGATTGCTTGAAGCATTAGAGCATACAATGACTTAGTTTTCTTTCACATGCATGTACAATGCTTTCTTAGATTCAGCTTTACATTCATTACTTAACCCTATGTTTTCCAAAGAGCTTCTCAAGAAGGTAGCATTCAACTATTTTCCAATATTGGTTGCTTGAAGCATTAAGAATAAACAGTGATATAGTTTCTTTCCTTATGATTTTGACATGATTTTTAGATTAAGCTTTCATCTGTTGTGTAATCTCATGATCAGCAAGTCCAAGAAAGTAGTTCTTCCAATTTGGGTTGCCTAAGAGGCATTAGATCACACAGTAGCTGCAAGTTTTCCTTTCCATGCTTTTATGATGCTTTCCTATATCACATCTAATGTATATTCAATTGCCTAAATCATTTCAAGAAGATGAATTCAACATCTTCCTATATTGAATGTTCACAATAATATTTGAGCATGCAGTAGATCATAGTTGTTTTTATATTGCTTGCTTTCATTTCATAGAATAGGATTAGTTTTAATTTTGATCAAGAGTTTTCAAGGATAGGATAGGAAGTGATTTCATTTTCATCCTATCAATGAATACAATTGTATCTAGAATAATGCTCTACTTTTCATAGACACAGTGTCAACCTAGATTAGACTAACCATTTAAGTTTTTTATTTGATTTTATGCAAATTAAGTTAGCTTAAGTACATTTCCTTTTCTTCCTTCTTAGAAATTAGTTTTTATATTAAACATCCATTAGAATTAGTTGATCATTGACACTTAACATCCATTAAAATC
>APFE030410360.1:6768-20664 GCA_000404065.3 Pinus taeda | reverse complement strand
TGGGAAATCTTCATAGCCTTCACTTTCCTATATATTGGAGGCTTGGCCATTGAAAAAATGATGGGAATTATTGTATTGTCATGCTGTTGAGATCTATCTTGAGAGGGAGAGTTTTGGAGCTATGAGTTGGGGGAGGTGTTGTTGCAACTACATCTGATTGTTGTAACTTTCCTCCAACTCTTTTATTCATATAGATCAGTTGTTCTTCCTTCCATATGTTTCTATTCATTCTTTACTTCTTCTATTTAACTAATGGATGTATGGAATTTTGGTTTGTATTTATTTATTCAATAATATTTATATGTTTATGATAGTTTCCATTATCAAGATATTATGCCATGAAGATTTCTTTTTTCTCTCTCTTATGTGTAGGACCAAGCTTTGGAGCTAGCTAGGAGCGCTTCCTACCTATACTAAAAACTCCAAGAAGACCTACATGCGAGGACTCACAAGAATTCATTCTCTTTTTCTTAATATATACTCTACATCTTGATCTACTAAGAATCCTAAGCCTTAGAACAACCTTTCTCTTAATTGGTTTGTCCTAGGTTTCTGGGATAAACTGAGTGAGTTTTATTTTCATCATATTTAGAAACTTTAATATATTTCACTACGTAAATGAACTTAGTAAAATGAACCCATAGAGGGGGTCATAAATGGAAATAAAAGTAAAACTCTAAACAAGAAGCCAAAGTGGATTTAACCATGGATGCAAAATTGGGAGTAGAATTGGATGTTAAACTAGCCATCAAAACAAGATGCAAACAATAACACAAAAAGGGTTTTATAGTAAAATAAAAAAATGGTGCAACACTTGACACCAAGAAGGGAACAAAATAGGGCATATGAAAGGATACCGAATTAAACAAGGATGCAAAAATGGACACCAAAATGAGGATTCAAAGAATGGTGTAAAATTAGGATGAAGAAAGGATGTAAGAAAAGACACAAAACAAGATGCAAAATGGGACTAAAATAGGGTAACCAAGGATGTCAAAAATGATGCATAACTAGATGAAAATTCAATCTAAAATATAGGTGCAAAATAAGATGCAAATGTGGACGCAAAATGTGGCAGAAAAAGGATGCAAATTTGGAAGCCAAAAAGGATGAAAAATTAGATACCAAAAAGGATGCAAATTTGGACATAAAAAATGGTGCAAAATTTGACACAAAAGAAGAAAAAATGGTGCAAAAATGGGCATAAAAATGGCTCAAATTTGGATGCAAATTGAGATGCAACATCGGATGTAAAATGAGGTGCAACAAATCGTTCAAAACTTGGTGCAAAAACAAATGCAAAAGTAGACGAAAAAAATGGATTAAAATTGAACGTAACAATAGACACAAAATGGGATGCAAAGGTGGATGCAACATATGGTTCAACATAGGATGCAAATTTAGATGCTCAAAAGGATGCAAAATTGGATGAAAGAAATGGTGTTAAAAATGATGCTAAATTCGATGAAACAAATGATGCAAAATTAAATGCAAAATATGGTGCAAAATAGGATGCAAAAAAGGGAGATAGATAAAACGCAAAAGTGGATGCAAAAAATGGTGCAAAAATGCATGAAAAATTTGACACTAAATCAGATTTAACATATGGTGCAAAATTGGATGGAAAAAATGGTGTAAAAAAAGGGAGAAAAACTGGCACAAAAATAGATGTAAAAATAAGTAAAAAATTAGAAGCAAAAAATGGCATAAGACCAGATGCAAAAATTGGCACAAACTGGATGTAAAAAAAGGCACTAAATCAGATGCCAAAGGTGGTGTAAAAATCAATGCAAATTATGACACAAAACTAGAAGCAAAGAATGCCACAAAAGAGGAAGCAAAAAATGATGCAAAAATAGATGCAAAAAATGGCACAAAACTAGAAGCAAAACTTCTTGTAAAACCAAATGAAAATCTTGGTGCAAAATATGATGCAAACACTCAGGCTCATTCAGGCTCATCCCATGAGCTCTTGTCAATTGTTCACAACATTTTGCTTGATTGATCACTGGTCGTCTTTTGTCATGTTGATCGCTATGTCATGCTTGTAAGTTTGTTCTGGCATTTTGAAGGTTTGTATTTGTGTGTATGAGTTGTTTTCACTTTGTCGACATTAGTTGCACTCACACACAAAGTTGTAAAGACTGACGCACAAGTATCGTCACGGTCATTTGAAGACATATTTTAACTATCACACTTGTCACTATTAACCTTTGAGTCAGTATCATTGAGCACATGTTGTCTTGTTGGTTTGAGGTGTCTTGTTGTCGAGTCTTGCTAAGTGTGTGATCACATTGTCATGTATGCATGAGTACACTTTCTTTCACACTTTGTCAATTTTCCTAAAAATATGTCGACTGGACAACCCTCTGTCAACTGGACAATCCTCTATCAACCGGACCCGATCTCAATGACCTTGCATTGCTGCCTAGAACTGCGTAGAGTTTGAGGCTGTCCTATGGGCAGCTTGCTCTACACAATTCTAGAAATGAGCCAGCTAACTATGATCCAAGTGGATATTGGTGGCCACTCGCCTATTCCACTTGGACCCCTACCATTGTTCTGTTAAATTTTTTATTTTATTTATTTTTATTTTTATTATTTATTTATTTATTTATTTTGTTTTGTTGTTTTTTTTGTTTTCCTTAATTGTAGCACAATTTACTATTTTTGGCCGTTTTTCGTGTCCTGAACTTTCAGAGCCATTTTGAGGCCCTAAATGTCGTTTTTTTTGATAATATTCCTCTGTGTGATTTCATTGTAATCACATTTTTAGTTTTATTCCTCAGAGACATCTTTCCAATGAGGTATCATGCACATCAAACGAAGATAATATGACCAAGTTACAATCCTGGGAAGTTGGCTGCCCAACTAACCCCAACGGGGCCCATAAACTCTTGGTGTTACATTTCCTCGGGTTAGGGTTTTGGTTGTTTAGGGTTTTCTCTTATTGTTCAATAATAAAAAGGCCCTTGAACCTCATTGTAACTTAGTTCAGAGGCATGTAGCCACCACATCTCTTCTCATAGATAAGCTACCATCACCCGAGCTAGTCTCATTTCCATTTGTTTGTAAGCATATTTCATTATTTGATATTAATGAAAGGAAGTGTTATTTAGGATGCATCTCTGTATTTATGGTTATATCTATAATTTGTTGCCTTCCTATTTAAATTCAAATCAGTGGTATCAGAGCGGTCTGCTCTTTCTTTGTTTTTATTTGCATGTCCTTAACGAGGTCGAGATATAAGGAGTTAGGGCTCAAACTGGTCAAACCTTTGCAAGACCAACCTCATCAATTTCGACACGTCCCATGGGGGAAGAAAAGAAAGAAAAGGGAGCAGGATATCCTATCAAAATATTGCTCGAGGAGGCCCTCGATAAACAAAGGAATGTGATGATGGATAACTTTGCCCAGATCCTTCAACAGTTGCCCATCAGCGACGCATCCACATCTAATAACCACTCTGGAGGCTCCAAACCTTTTAAGGTACAAGTAAACTTTGACATTCCCATATTTGAGGGGCAAATAGATGCAGCCATCGTAGATATATGGTTGAATCTAATAGAAGGATATTTTTCTGTTCATGATTTTTCTAGCTGAGAAAAGATTACTTTTTCTCTTCTCAAAGCCGCCCCCCACGTCAAGTACTGGTGGGAAACCTATTGTGAGAAAAAGGATGAAAGTACGACCTCATTGTTTTCAGCCACTCCCATTTGGAATTCATCCCGGGAGGCTAGTAAGGAGTAGTACTACCTTGTCGGGAGCTACGAGGACAAATACATAAAGTGGACCACACTGCGGTAGGGAAGGGACCAAGATGTGCTGGATTTTACCAATTTTTTTCATACCCTTCACACGAAATTGGGTATTAAGTATTTTGAGAAACATTTGATACTCACATACCGTGACTACCTACATAGATACATCCAGGACGAGATGGAGTTCTTAGACATCTTCTTGCTCGGTACGACTTATCGATACGCCATCAAGATCAAACATAAGTTTAAACAGAAGAAGTGAGACTTTAGATATGTGAATTTGAAGCAAGGGAAAGGTGCCCCCAAACCGTAGAACAAAGGACAAAGCCAAGGCAAGACAACCCAAGACAACCCGCCAAGGCACATGCAAAGGACAACACTACGAAGTCGAAGAAGGACACGGGAAAGTGGTGTGATTTCCATAAGATGTCCACCCACAACACAAGGGAGTGTCGGGCCAAGCAATCACTCGTGGTTGAGATGAAGGCTTCAGAATCAGATGCATGTTCCAACTCTGAGTCAGAACCCGACAAGGGGAATGAAAAAGGGAAGCAGATTATTGATGCAGAGCCTAATGCCACCATCGCCACCATAAAGATCCAGAAGGAGGAACTTGAAGATCCAGAGGAGGAGGAGAATCTCTTCCAATCCAAGATGTGGGTAAAGGGTTCCCCTCTACAGTTCATTGTCGACAGTGGGAGCCAAAAGAACCTCATTGCAGCAGAGGTCATGAAGCGATTGGGCTTACAAACCATAGCACATCCACAACTGTACACCATCAGGTGGCTTCAGCAAGGACATGATCTGCGTGTGAGCCAACAACGCCGCCTTCCATACAACATCAAGCCCTTCATGGATGAAGCATTATGTGACATTTATTCCCTTGATGTTTGTAATGTATTATTAGGCAAACCATAGATGTGGAAGTGACATGTTGTGTATGAGTCAAGGCCTCTCGTTGTTATTGTTACATTGGGAAATAAGTTGTATAGGATACTGGAGGTAGCACCACCTACTGCCATCTCTCTGGTTACTGCAAAATAATACAGTAAGCTCATTTCAAAAACTGGGAATTTTTTTTCATGATTATATGCCCTCAAGGAAATAAGAAGACAGTGGCCATGACCTCTAGACAAGCCCCCTCTGCACGACAAAAATAGATGGAGAAGGTCGTGGAAGAGTACGAGGACATCTTCACCTCCCCCGCAGGGGTGCCTCTGCACTGTCAATTCAAGCACTCCATCGATATGACCCTAGGTACGCGGTTACCTAATGGACCAATATATTTACCCTCCATTATGGAGAATGATGAAATCAAGAGGCAAATTCAAGAGCTGTTGCAGAAAGTTCACATTTGGCTGAGTTCATCGCCTCGTGGGAGCCCGATAATTTTGGTACAGAAGAAGGATGGGACTTGGTGACTCTGTATTGACTATCAGGCGCTGAACAAGATCACTGTCTGGAACAGGTACCCGATCCAATGGATTGATGACCTTCTGGACTAACTCAAGTGGGGAAAATATTTCAGCAAGATCGACTTGAAGTCTGGATATCACTAGGTACCAATCAAACCCTTTGATGTGTGGAAGACTACCTTCAAAGCCAAGGAGGGAATTTTTAAATGGTTGGTTATGCCTTTCGGGTTAAAGAATGCTCCTACAACCTTCATGAGGCTGATGGATGACATCTTGCAGCCATTCACCAACTCATTTGTAGTGGTATACTTGGATGACATCATGATCTTCAGCTAGAGTTGGGAAGAGCACCTCCAACACATCCGACAGGTTCTTCAAACACTATGGCAACACAAGCTATGTGCCAATTTGGAGAAATTCCCTTTTGGCATGATCCAAGTTTAGTATCTGGGATACATTATTGATGAATGAGGGGTTCATGTGGATCCAACCAAGATCCAAGTCATTCAGGATTGGCCAGCCCCAACCCACTTTGACAGAGCTCTGTAGCCTTCTGGGTCTTACTAGTTTGTATCGCAGGTTCATGTTGAGGTTCTATCATATCACTTGGCCCTTGAGTCAAGTCACCAAAGCAAGAGAGAAAGCAAAATTATTTTGGTTTTAATCTCAACAGAAGGAATTCGTAGAGTTGAAACATCACCTCTGCTCTGCACCAATGCTCACATTACCAAACTTGCAACAACTATTTGAGATCGAGACAGATGCCTTTGACTATGCTATTGGGGTAGTTCTTACTCAAAAAGGGCATTCGATGGCATATCACAGTGAGACACTTTTAGACACAGTCCGCAAGTATCCCACTTATGACAATGATATGTATTCCATTATGCAGGTTTGTCGACAATGGAAGCATTACATTTTGGGGAAGGAAACGGTCATCCACATAGACCACTAACCCCTACAGTTCATACAAACACAAGGGAAGTTGCATAATGATCACTATCGAAAGTGGTCCACATACCTGCAACAGCTGCATTTGAATATCAAGTATAAGAAGGGTAGCACAAATAATGTTGTAGATTGCCTTAGCTAACCACCGATCATGGTGTTAACTACCGTTCTCAACTCTTGTGGGCATGAGATTTATGATTGGCCACTTCTCTACAAAAGAGACCTAGAATTCAGCCACACATACCATACGCTTTTGGATGGTAAGCAAGTTCCTGATTTTCAACTCTAGGATGCTCTATTATACCACCTAGGACACCTTTGTGTTCCTTCAAGTGAGAATGCAATGATGATTTGGGAAGCGCACTACAGTCGGGCCATTGTGCATTTTGGGGTCAAGAAAATGATGGTAGTGCTACAAAAGTATTTCTATTGGCCGAATCCTCGACAAGATGTTGAGAAGTACATTAGATCTTGCACTGCCTGCGCCATTGATGAATCGACCATCGAGAAGCAAGGTCTCTATACTCTTCTACCTACCCCTAGTCGACCTTGGGAATCCATCTCCATGGATTACATGTCAGGCCTTCCTTCTACTAAGCATGGAAATGATTGTGTTTTTGTGGTCGTCGACAAATTATCGAAGATGGCCATTATGGCAGCCTGCAAGAAGAGTATCACACCAGAAGCCACTACTAAAATCTTCTTTGAATGAGTGTGGGTACAATTTGGGATCCCACAGTCTATCATCTCAGATCGGGACAACAGGTTCCTTAGTACATTTTGGTCCAGTCTCTAGTCGATGTTGGAGACCAAGCTCATGAACTCCACAACTTTCCATCCCCAAACTGATGGTTAGACAAAGGTCGTCAATAAGATTATCATTCACATTCTATGCATGTACAACTCAAAGCATCCATGCACATGGGATGAGAGCCTCCCCTGTGTCTAGCACATCTACAACTGGGCTCTCCACAGCTCGACTAGCCACAACAGGTGGGCTTGGGATTCTAGCCCCTATGTCTGATTGATGCGTCCATACCATTTGCAGTGACAAAGGCAGATTTGGCTCATGTCCAGTCTGAAGTTGATAAGGCAAATAGCTTCATTGAGCACATTCAACACATCCTCCAACAGGTCCATGGCATATTGGACAAAGCCAATGGTAAGTACACACAATTTCTTGGTGGGCGACAAAGTTTGGCTACATTTGTAGAAGGAGCGCCTCACTGGGCCCCACCGCAAGATTCACCCGCTTCGATATGGGATATACACCATCACCAAGTCTATGGGAGATAATGATTTTGAGCTCAATATTCCCCCATTCCTTGGCCTGCACCCAGTGTTCAATGTGGATCGCCTTCGGCCATACTTTCCACCATTACTAGACACATTCGACATTGCAGAAAAACTCACATCAAAAAAGTTAAATCCATATTGCATGGAACAAGTTACAATTGATCGGATCATGGACACATAGATCAAGAACAATCACTAGCAGAAGATCCAATTGTATCAAGTTTTCATAGCCGACCAACTCTTGCACCAAGGAAAATGGCTCACTAGGGACCAAGTTTAACATAAGTTTCCTCATCTCATGGAGGAACTCAACACAATGGAGATCGTTGCTTCCTAAGGGGAGAGGAATGATTCAGCTGGATATTGGTGGCCACCCATCTATTCCACTTGGACCCCCACCCTTTTTCTGTCAGTTTTGTTTTTCATTTTCCTTAATTGTAGCACAGTTTACTATTTTTGGCAGTTTTTCGGGTCCTGAACTTCTGTATCCATTTTGAGGCCCTAAACGATGTTTTTTTGGGCAATATTCCTCTAGGTGATTTCATTGAAATCACATTTTTTTAGTTGTATTCCTTGGAGAGATATTTCCAATGAGGTATTATGCACGTCAAACGAAGATAATATGACCAAGTTATGACCCCAGGAAGTTGGCTGCCCAACTAAACCCAACGGGGCCCATAAAATTTTGGTGTTACATGTCCTCGGGTTAGGGTTTTGGTTGTTTAGGGTTTTATCTTATTGTTCAATAATAAAAAGGCCCTTGAGCCTCATTGTAACTTAGTTCAAAGCCATGTAGCCACCACATATCTTCTCATAGATAAACTACCATCGCTTGAGCTAGTCCCATTTCCATTCTGTTTGTAAGCATATTTCATTATTTGATATTAATGAAAGGAAGTGTTATTTCAGATGCATCTCTGTATTGATGGTTATATCTGTAATTTTTTGCTTTATTGTTTAAATTCGGATCAAACTGACTCCCAAAACTATGCAGAAATTGCCCCAGAAACCGATATAGTCTGCGCTTCCCGCAAGACCTCCCATCAATCCTCTCACTGGTCAACCTGAAGAAATGACTTAAGCTATGACCTAGGGCTATACTGATCTCTAGGGTTTTGCCCAATAGTTCTCACTACTTTCCCAGATTGCAAAAATCTGTTTCCTAGTGACCTTTGTGCACTTTTTCTCAACAGTTCTCCAGAGCTTCACATCTTGGACTGTGTTGTGCTCTTTGTAGTTTTAGTGCCTTGTCCCTCTCTGACTCACCTGTACCAAAATGGAAAACTATACATCATGAGAGACTAGGAGATTTTTGGATTTGATGTCATCTCATCATGAGTGATTGCTAGAATTGGTACATCGATGAAACATGGCACGACGTCGAACGAGATGGTAAAGAGGCGCATGCTAAAATACTTTCTCATGGTCAAACGAACACATGAAGCACATCGAGCAAGCAAGTGAAAGGGACACATTCACATGCACCATAAAGAAAATACCAAGACCATTGAAGACTCCACACACCTTGCCATGTGAAGGTGAAGACATATTACACTGAGAGAATACCCATCGCTTAGTAGCGCAACAACTTGACATGAACACCATAGTCAACTAATACATGTCAACAGTGTCATGTTGAGTTGTATCACGAGTTGTCTTAGTCACATCAATACTATGGGCTATACTTGTTGTAATCAATGTAATGGAAAATGGAAGTCCAAGAGACCCACATTTGAAGTTTAAGAGTCATGTAAAGTCAAAAAGCCATAAGAATTCAAACAATCATGAGGGAAGTCGAAGAGTCATAAGGGTCAGTTATACCCCCTTAGCTGTATATACCCCCTCATTGTATGAGCAAAGGACTTTTCCCCTTGGCTCCTGGCACATAGCCTTGAGAGTCTGTAGTCTATCCTTTGAGGATCGAGGAGTGGCTCCAATGTCCCACTACTGGGACTAGTGATGTATGGTGTACAGATGTGTCTTAGATATTTTGTTTAATTCAAAAGACTGTCTCAGGCCAACATGTTTTCACGCATGTTTTGTATCCATTTGTAAGACTATTCTTTAAACGTTTGTAATGCATGTTTTCTTAACCTCTATTAAGATAGTTGAACTACTTCAGTTATTTCGTTGAAGATATGTTGTATTGTTTATCACCGTTTTCCCATCCGTGTGGACTACTCCACCAGACATTAGATAGACCATCTTTTTTTTTTCTCAGTTTTAATGACCGTCACCCCAGTGTGGACTATTCCACTGGATGGTGTATGTGTTTTCCCTTGAACTTTGGTTTTCACGATTGCCACATCCGCTGTGGACTATTCTGTTGGATCACAGAGAGACCCTTGTTGTTGTTTGCGTGTGTTTCTTCCTGGGTTGGGACTATTCCCTCTCATCAAGAGGCTCACTTTACTCCCCCCTTTTGAAAGTAAGAGAACTCTGACACAGAGTTACATTACTCACTCACCAGGCACACTCATCTTGCTTTTTTGAAGTTACAAGCATAACACTCTCATGTGCTGAACAACAAGAGCTAAGGAAAATCTCTAAGATAATGGCAACCGGGCCATCGTACTGGATGAGACTTCTACGCCAAATGGTGTGAGGTCTAGTTGGGAATTCATACCAGGGAGATCCCATGAATGTTGGTGGGTCCAACACTGTCAACACAGTACATGAAATACTCAGTGAATTCGATGTTTATTTAAATGCCTTAGTATTAAAGGACTGTTGATATGCTCAAGAGAATGACCTGTTTCACAAGTGTTGTTGCTCATGTAATGGGTGTAAAAATGATGCAAGTAATGAGAGTAATCTCAGTACTATAGTGTGCATGAAAATAAATCTAAAACAAATACATCTGGAGCATGTGGCCTTTTGCATCGTAGAAAAAGATAGACTTGTTCTTATACCCCTTTGCATTGATGTCAAAGGGGGGGGGGGGGTAAGAAGAAGTTTGGAGCAATAAGGAGAATGCTTCTTAGGAAAAAAGGCGGAGGATCATAGTGTTGGCAGGGCGGAGGATCATAGTGTTGGCATCAATGCCAAAGGGGGAGATTGTTGGCATTGTTGTAAATGATAATAAAGGAGCAACAAAGGAGCTTATGCTTGTGTTGATACTTATGTTGCAAAAGGTGTTGCTAAAATAATGTTGCAGAGACTAATCATTGTTTTGATGCAAGGCAAAGGCAAAGACAAGATTGCTGATTAGGTGTTGTTGATTAGAGGTGAAGGAGTTGAATGTTGCAGAGGTTGATAAGGTTGCAAATATTTCTAAGAAAAGACATGTTGCTTATAGATGGAGATATTGTGGTGCAAGGCTTCCGTATGACTGTAACACATCCTTCAACACCGAGGACATGCACCCTAACATAGGTCATTTAGTCTAAAGACAACACTACCCTAGATTGTAACACACCATGTCTTCAACTAACTTTCTTTATAATGTGTTTGATTATCCATTCAAGCAATAATGCTTATGACAAGATGTTGGATGTCGTAATAGAAATTTGGCTTGTGTTAATGCATATTTTGAAGTTATCTCATGTGTTTTACAATGAAAAGGTTGAAAAGTTTTGAAAATGAAGAGACATCCCAAGAATGAAAAGAGACAAAGCTGTTCATTTCAGATTCATGTTTGGAATACTAACAACCATCAAAGATAATTTATAAAAATGTGTAGGGTTGGAAGGCTGTAATGTTAGAGAGAGAGAATGTGAGAGTTGATTGTGTTTTTTTCATTAGTTACCTAGCACATTTAGAGCAGATATGAAGCAAATTTGAAAAGAAGAAGAAGCATAGATAGATATGGAGGTATGCAAAGTTATAGACCAGGTAAACAACCATATTGTTTCTTGTAAGTATTAGGAGATTGTAGTTTCCTTTAAAGTTGCAGCTTGATAAATAACATGTTGGATCCTATTGAGGTAGGAGTCTCCTATGGGTTGTATCCTGCAAAACATTTATGGGAGTTGGAGCTTCGTCGCAAGTCGTAGCTTGCAGAAGAAATTGAGGTAGAAACCTCCAATAGGTTGGAGCCTATACAAACTATGATGTAATAAGGCAGTAGGAGCTTTCCTTTACATCAAAACAATAACAAAGTTGTGTTTTTCTCACTTTATGGGATTCCAATTATATTTGGTGTCTATGTCTGCTTCTTTTTTATGTGCTGATTTGATGTTTTTGTTCACATATTACATGTTGTTCGTATATTAAATTTGCATTTTAGATGGTGTTATACTACTCATTGAATAAAGAAAAGAAAAGAAAAGAAAAGTGTCCATGAATGCACTAAAATGATTCACCCCTGTCTTCGTTTAGTCAAGTTTCCAATAGTTTGTTGCTAAAATGTCATTGGGTTACAAACCAACCCATCATATTTATCAAAGTATGCCCTAATTTTCCCAAACTTGTGAGCTGTAGCTTCCATAATGCTGACATCATCAAATGTAGATGCTCCAAATTCCATGTCCAAGGGTGATTAGGTGTCCAAGAAGGTATAGATTCATGTGAAGTCCAAGATTTGAGGGGTGGCCCTGAAATTCACCTTAAAACCTCTTTCGGGGTCCCAATAGCTAACTATGGTTCCACAAAGTGGTTTCCATAGGTCTCCAACTACTAAATGATGCCTTCGCTAGTGAAACAAGCCCTCCCAAGTCTCTTACTGTGACACCATCCTCATTTGGGATTTGAATCAACTCGTGACCATCAAGTTATGTCAAGGCCAACCTGGAGGCATGCTAGGTCAAACTATGTCATCCTAAAGAATCCCCAAATATAGGTAAAAATCAACCAATTTCCTAAGTGTTGGAGGTGTTCTCGGACATGTCATTTGATATTGTTGTTAGGAGGCTCATGAATCTAAATGCTTCACTTGATTAGGCCAATGTACTCCTTTGAAGGGCCTAAGTAAATATGGAGTGGGTGCCCAGGGATTGGGCTGCTAAACCACCTGACAAAGAACAACATGGATTCTAGTGAAACCAACCAGTCATTAGGGACCAAGATAAATAATGCATATAAGTGAACCAAACTTGAATTTAAAGGGTGATTTAATACTTCAAATAAGGATCCCTTTCCAAAATCAAGGCCATGATCTCACAAAAGAGTTTTCTCCCTAGGTAGGGGTGGCTAAAGGTCAACCCTATTAGGTGCTTCCAACCATAAGGGGAAGAAATAATTCCCCAATATGCCCTCTAATTTATAGGTGTTAGTGAATAATAATAATGTGGAAATGGAGGGGAGAAGACTTCATGGCCAAGTATTGTGGTTAAAGGGACTAGCTAATGTGGGGTGTCCACATGTGTAGTGTATAGATGTGAGGAGGGAGAATTCATGGATGCCTTGGTTTTTTGATCCCTCTTGTGTGTTTTTTACTTCTTTTTGATTTTTCCTTGTATTACCACTTGTAGCTGAATGGTTATATATTGTTTTGTATAATGTAGCAATTTTATTACCCCTTTAATATGAGTTAGTTTATCGCTCATCAAGATTGGGACATGCAAGGGTTCCTTATTTGATGTACAATGGAGCATCATGTGCTCAAGAATTAGGTGATGGCCATATGAGGTAGGTAGAGCTCATGCTAGGATTTTTCCCATGCACTAATTCTTATGTCCCGACCATCTTTTTCATTTTTATTTTGTTTTGTTTTGTTGTGGCCATGATATGCTCTTTCCTTGTCTTTTGGCTACAAAAAACTCATAGGGGAAAGTTTCTAGGACCTACTCAAGGTATGTGAACACATGAGTGCCAAGAACCAATGATAAGTTATACCCGAAGAATGGAGGTGAAATATGGGCTTGTAATGTGGGATGGAAGGTGTTAATTATAACATAAAAAAGATGGAATATGCTATCCCAATCATGGTGTACTAGGTAGTGCCCATCCTATAACCCAAAGGGCCTTAAGGGAGGTCTCACTAGACTAGGGTCAAATATTAACCCCCCTGGTGAGGTGAGAGAACAAGAATATGGTAAAGGTATGTCAATCTTCTAAATCACCCCATAATCCATACTAAATATCGAAAAAAAACAAGTATAAGCACCTAATTTCACCTTTTGAATGGAATCCCACCTTTGTCCAAGTGATAATGCTGGATGGGATAGACACACATGGTTGACCCAAGTGGCTAAGGCACATGGCATGTCATTAGCTAATGGTGGCTAGTAGGGGCTGTTGGATATATGGATGATCAACTTGTTAGTTCTTGAAATTTCACCTCAGGCTGAGAAAGGCAAACTTCAAGGCAACATCAAACCATTTAGCCTCGTAGCTAGCCCTACGGGGCAGGAGAAGGCTCTCTCCGGTCTATCTCATAAAATCTTCAATAGATGAGATGACCAATGGGGTAACACTGATTCTAGGCTAGTAAACTGATCAAAAGGGTTGATTTTGGGTTTTTAGGGTTTTTGGTGGCAAATTGAGGGGATGGCAATTTTTGGTGCGGGGATTGGACACAGTTTCTGCAGGGG
>APFE030410358.1:79345-93418 GCA_000404065.3 Pinus taeda | reverse complement strand
CTGCCCAGTCAGGATGGAATCCCCAAGCTCCTCCTAGAATTCCGTTTCTGGCAACGTTGAACTTGCCAGATCTCACTAAGTTAACTAACGACCCAATCAAGTACAATCTGGCTTGGCCTCTGGTCCCAACTAAAATCCCTTCGGACATTCCAAAATTCAAAGGGAAGAGTGGTGAGGACCCGAGCGACCATGTAACCACGTTCCACTTGTGGTGCTCATCGAACTCTTTGATCAATGACTTGGTTAGGTTGAGATTATTTCAACACACCTTGACTGGTAACGCGGCCAAATGGTATATAGAGTTGCCTAGGGGCAACTTTACATCATTCGCTAACTTAGCCAATATTTTCTTGAACCATTTTCAGTTGCCTGTCCAATATGATGCTGGAACCGAACTACTGGCCACTTTTCGTCAGAATAGGGCAACTCACATTTCTGATCACATTCAGGAATGGAGACAGAAAAAGAGGCTTATTAAAGCTGAAATCCCTCCGGAGTACCGTCTCGAGTGGTTTTTGAAGTCTTTGATACTTGAGATCTCCAAGGATGTCTCCATGTCTGGGGTCTATTTTGAGGAGCAAGCCATTTTTAGGGCCCAACAATTAGAATTGATCTACTCTCAGTCTGGGATCCTACAAAAGTACTTTCCAGATGCTCCTGGGTCTAAGGTTGACGTAGCTAAGCCGAAGCCAGGTCCCCACGTGGATGGTATTGTTGGGTCGGTAGACACAAATACATTGAACTTGTTGAATCAATTGCAGCAGTTGTCTTTACAAACTGCTTCTAACAACAAAGTCACTTCGTCTAACCCTTTGGCTTCCCAAACTTCTTCGATTAATGCCGTCCAATCTGATAACCCCAAAGGAAATCAAAATTCCAATGGGAAAAAGAAAGGATGAGGTAAGAAAAAGAACTAGGATGGGAAGTCTGATGCAAATAAATCCGGCAATAATGCTGGTGGTGGTAGAAATGAGTCGAAAAAGAAAGTCAAGTTTCCATGCAAGTTGTGCAGTGGAGACCATTTAACTCATCTTTGCCCCAATATTGAAGATGCTCAGTGCTTGTTAGGGCAGCAAGAGACTTCTAGTTCCCAAGCTGTGTTAACCAACCCTTTTCCCCAAGGGCAACAACTTCTTGCTGGCGCGAGTTCAAACCCTGGAACCTCCGCAGGGGGCAACCAGGAAGGGGAAAAATCATCGAATGTCTTCATGATGGGTTCTAACGTCCATGTGGCTACTCAGTCACATGATTATGGTGAAGCCGAAAATTCCAAGGACAAGGCTGTTCCCGGAAGTACTGACCTTCATATCGAGCGACCCCCTGTTGAGACTATACCACGGATACCAAAAGGTTCCGCTAAACGCGCGACTATTAATCCTAATGCTAGGGCCACCCAGAATTAATCCATTGTGGAGGATCTGGCTCAGATTCCATGCGCCATGTCTGCTTTAGAGGTTCTCCAGTCGTGTCCGGCTCAGAGAAGTGCTTTACTTTCCGCGATTGGAGTAGTTGATCCAACTAATTCTGTAGTGCTCACTTTTGACATGTTAAATGTCAAAAAGCGACTCCCTCATCACATGGATTTTCAAATAAAGTCTACATACTAGAAAATTAACATTTTTCGTACTGTTATTGATGAAGGGGCTTCCACGTGCGTCATGTCGATGTCATGTTGGAAGGCTATTGGATCGCCTTCGTCTGTTCCTTCACCTACCGTCTTGACTGCATTTGATGGCCATTCTCATAAGCCGCATGGGATTATCCTGGCCTTTCCTATATGTGTTGGGGGGAAGGTCGTTAATATTGAAGTAGAAGTCGTAGATACTAACCTAGACTATAATATCCTCTTAGGAAGGAACTGGGTATACGAAATGGACGTCATTGTTTTGACTCTGTTTCGTGTCATTTGCTTTCCTTATGAGGGGAAAATCATGAAGGTTGATCAATTGGATTATTGTCCAGTTGATCCTCAAGCAAGCTCCGACTCTACTGTTCCTTTAGTGGATAACCCTCGTCTGCCTACTGAGAATCTAGGAGTAGGGATGTATTCCTCATTAATGGGTACTTTTGTGTTTCCCTCTCCTATCACTAAAATCAATGCCATTTCGTCATCTAAGGAGTCTTCTCGAGAAGAGTTCTTTCGGACTCGTTATTTTTCAGACCCTTGGACCTTGCCTTCACCTACGACCACATTAGTTGAAGGACAAGAGAATGGAATGGTATTTCCTATATCTGCAGCTGAACTTAGATATCAGTCTATCGTCAACTCTGCAGATGACCATTCTACTCCTTTTTCCGAAGAGGAGTTAGATGGCGATGTGGCCCCCGCTTGGAGCCTTGATTCTACCTCTGCTTTGGACTGCTTAGATTTAGTTTTACCTTCGGAAGAAGCAATTCTTGAAGCAATGATGGGTATAGATCGACCTTGGGAAGATTTACACCATTGTTCATACTTTCTTCCTCCATTGCAGGAGGTAGAATCTAGATTCTCCAAGCTCTGTTCTAGTGATGTTTGTACGGTGTCAAACCCTTTGGCTCCAGCACACATTCGTGCCGAAGGTAATATGTCAGTGATTTCAAAAACAACACCTATAAACATCTCTAGGGACCCTAACACGATCGAGAATCTCTTCATCGAAATTGATTGTTCGCCTGAAGAAATTCAAATTTACACCGACCTGGTCAAAGAATTTCGGGATGTATTTGCTTGGTCTTATGAAGAAATGCCTGGCATTGACCCATCTATAGTTCAACATGAGATCAAGACGTATGAAAACGCCAAACTAGTTCATCAGAGGCTTCGGCCGGTCAACCCTAGGAAAGCAGCAGCTATCAAAGCGGAAGTGGAGAAGCTGCTAAAGGCGGGTTTTATATACCCTGTTCCTCTTACTGATTGGGTTTCTAATCCAGTCCCTATAGATAAAAAGCAAGGAAAAATCCGAGTATGCATCGATTTTAGGGACCTAAACAAGGTTTGTCCCAAAGATAATTACCCCACGCCATTCATTGATCAGATTATCGACGAGTGTGCGGGTAATGAGATTTTTTCCTTCATGGATGGATTTTCTGGTTATAATCAAATTTCTATCCGTCCTGAAGATCAACATAAGACAACCTTTATATGTCCCTCGGGTACCTTTGCATATAGAAAGATGCTTTTTGGTCTTAAAAATGCTGGAGCTACCTTTCAGCGGGCCATGTCATATGCTTTCCACGACATGAAGCATGTCATCGAAGCGTACTTAGATGATCTCACTGCTTGTTCTCGAAAGAGAATTGATCACCCTAGCCACCTTCGAATGGTTTTCGAGCGATGTCGTTTTTATAAAATCCGGTTAAATCCCAACAAGTGCATTTTCACGATTATGTCCGGTGGGTTGTTAGGGTTCATTGTGTCAAATGAAGGGATTCGGGTTGATCCCTTCAAGGTTGAGGCAATAGTTCGGTTTCCTCCCCCGTCCTCAATTCGTTAACTTCAGAGTCTTCAAGGAAAGGCTAATTTATTAAGGCGGTTTATAGCAAACTATGCCGAGATCATTAAAGGGTTCATGTGGTTGCTACGGAAAGGAGTTCCATTTGTATGGGATGACTTTGCGCAACGATCGTTCGATGCTTTGAAAAAAGCACTAGTCTCTACCCAGCTTTTGAGTCCACCGGATTATGGAAAAGACTTCCTTTTATATCTCGCTGCAGGAGAATCAACCATTGGTATGGTTCTGGTTCAGGAGGACGATGCTCTCACCGAGCATGTGATTTATTATTTGAGCCAAGGCTTAATAGGTCTTGAAATTTGCGATTCTCCAGTTGAGAAGTTGGCCTTGGCAGCCGTCCATGCTGTCCAGCAGCTCCGTCATTATATCTTGCTACGCAAAACTTTTGTCTTAGCGGCGGTCAATCCATTTCAATTTGTCCTCAGTAGGCGAGTGATTGGGGGAAAATATAATAGATGGATAGTCATCTTGCAAGAATTTGATCTCAAGTTCATGTCTGCAAAGTCTATGAAATCCATGGTTTTTGCTGAGCTGATTTTTGAGCTTCCTTGTGGAGAGGATACGGTTTATGAGGAAAGTTTTCCCAACAAACATTTATTCCTCATCTCTTCACTTGACCCTTGGTATGGAGATATCATTGTCTATCTCCAGACTTCGAAGTTTCCCTCTACTTTCTCTAAGGATGAACGTCGTAAATTACGTCACCTGGCTAAAAATTATGTTATCATTGGTGATACCTTATACTGTCGAGGGGTTGATTCAATCCTTCGGCGCTGTTTAACCTTGGAGGAAGCAGAGTCAGTGCTTAATGATTGCCACAGTGGAGCTTGTGGTGGTCATCTATCGGGGCTTTCTACAGCCTAGCGCATCTTACGTGCTGGCTATTTTTGGCCTTCACTTTTTAAAGACTGTGTAGAAGCGGTCAAACACTGCCACCCTTGTCAGATCTTTACTCGAAAGATGCGTGCTCATCCAGCTCCTCTTTTTCTCATTGTCATCGTCGGTCCTTTTACTAAGTGGGGTATTGATTTTACAACTTGTAATCCACCTTCAGCGGTGAATCACAAGTATATTATTGTGGCTATATACTACTTTATGAAGTGGGCCAAGGTCATGCCCAATTATCAAAACGATATTGACACGACAGCTTTGTTTATTTTCATTAAGGTTATCTCAAGATTCGATGTCCCGAGAGAGATTGTCACTGATCATGGCAGTCACTTCCAGAATCAACTGATGTCTAAATTGGCTCTTAAATTAGGTTTCCGGCAAGAGCATTCGTCTCCTTATTATCCTCAGGCCAATGGACAGGTCGAGGTAGTCAATAAAACTCTTAAGATGATACTCCAATAGACAATCAACAAAAATCGGTCTAATTGGCACGTTATGTTGTATTCGGCTCTTTGGGCATATCGCACCTCCGTAAAGACTGCTACTGGTTTTACGCCTTTTCAGTTGGTTTACGGGATGGAATCTATCTTTCCGATCGAATGTGAAATTCCATCTCTCAAGTTAGCTGTAGAGCTCCTTCCAGAGACTTCGAGTCTCGAAGAGCGCCTCCTTCACTTGGAACATCTCAATGAGCAGTGTCGAGATGTCGCCACGATGAATGAGGCTCATAAGAAAAGGGTCAAAACACAGTATGATAAATCTATCCGTCCTCGAGTCTTTTCTGAAGGCGACGTTGTCTTGGTCTATGACCAAGATAAAGATGCCTTGGGGGCAGGCAAGTTTAAGCCTATGTGGTATGGTCCTTTCATTATTAAACGAGTTTTAGCAAAAGGGTCGTATGAGTTAATATATTTTGGGGGAAACAAGTTGGTGGAGCCCTGAAACGGGCTCTACCTAAAGAAGTACTTTGCTTAAGTAGGAGTTAGGCAATGGCTTTTTTGTATATTATGTATATTTTTACATATATCATCGAGAGTTTTGTGACGTCAACACTTTTTGGTCTGCTATTGCAGGTGTTGATGGATGACTTGGTCTATTTTGGGTTCGCCGATGGTGCTAGTCGGCACACTCAAAATCTTGCTTCCGCAGCTTGGGTACTATATTATCCAACTGGTAAATTGGTGGTATCAAGAGGTGTATGCATTGGTCATGCTTCAAATAATATGGCTGAGTATACTGCCGTTATTAATTTACTATCCGAGGCAATCTCTTATGAGATTGACTCATTGGTAGTTTATCTCGATTCTCAATTGATAGTGTCTCAATTAAATAACATTTATTGGGTAAGGGATCCATGTTTATATCGCCAGTATTTAAGGGTGAGGTTGTGCAAAGGATCATTGTTTATATTAATTATTTTGCACATTCCAAGTCTCCAAATGGTTGCTGATTTATCGCTACAAGCATTAATAGCTACAAATCATCCTTCATAATAATATCAAGCATCAAAAGTCAACTGTATATTATATCATCATAAAAGCATCTCGAGTGTACATATGTTGTCCAAAAATATACAAAATTGAGACTAAAATGCCCATAATCATGTCCGGCATATCTAATGACCCGGCTCAGGATGAGCGGCCAAGTAGGTAACTATCGCATTGGCTACACGACGAAAAGTGCGAACCCAGTCACATGGCATGCCAACCACATGACACTGCATATCCTTAGGAAGGTCCTCTATAGTAGCCATCGGTACTCGACAGCTCAATCTCGTCAAGTGTCGCGGGACATTGTGTAGAGTCTGTTCTGTCTTAGCAGCCGCCTCTTCGGCTCCTTGGCCGCATCGTCTATGCCGTGGGAGTCCATCTGGTCACACTAGCCCAATATCTGGATCATGATCATTATATTATTCATTTGAATCTCATAAAAAATATTTTTCAAAATGCATCATTATATTTGAAAAATTAAAAAAAAAACATAAAATCAAAAAATCTTTACCAATCTCGCCCCATGCTGCGTTTGGCGGTAATGGTAGGTCAGGATCTCCTCAGAATTCCAGCCTAGCATAGGGGTAGTCGTCTACGGCGATGATCTGCTGATCCCACCAGGTGAAGAAATCATTGTCAAAAGCAGTCCTAGGAACCTCCCCACCCCCCAGACGTTTCATCAGATCAGCCCACCGGCCCATGCGTGGATCGCGTGGGGTGCTGATGGAAACTGCTACCCTGGGGAGGAGTGCAGGAATCCTCTCGAAGAAGAAAGTGCACAAGATAGTCCCGTATCCAAAGTTTTTGGTCTATCCCATCTTAATAGAAGTGAGCTGGCTCTTCATGCTGGCCAGAAGAGGAGTACACTAGTCAAACGCAGTAGTTAGACAATCCACTGCCACGCTCATGGTGAGCCGTGACGCCTGATGCAGAGAGGACGATCCATTCACTCGAGCTATGGTGAACAAGATGATCCTCAGCGATAAACTCGCCACATGTGCAATAGAGATCCGGCTCCCAACTTTCTTGGGATGTCCTGGGCAGTATATCTGTACATAGTCCTCTATAGTGAGACTACTCCGTGTCCTGCCCTGGAACTGTACTACCTCTCCCCTTCGGGAAAGGCCCGTGATAAAATAAATATCCTCCACTTCTACTTTGAGTGGCATTTGATCAATCATGAAGGCTTCTTCCTCGACATCCCAATAGTCAATGAGCATTTCAAGCAGTCATACATTGACTTTCATGTTCGGCAGTTTGAAGAATTTGAGCAAGCCGCATCCCTGTAAAGCATCCAAGGCTTGAGGATCATTCATAACTTCATTATCCACCGCTGCATGTTCTCTTTCACGCCATGTGATCGGCATCCTGAGAATAAATTGAGTTTCAACCATTAGTTTTTGATTAAAATTGGTTCACGGTGTATACGTGGGTTACTGTATACACAGTCGAATATACGGCCCGCGTGTACGCGGGTTTCATATTAAGAACCCGCGTATACGCCGCGGTGAAATTTTGAACAATAGTTCAACGGTGAAACATCAATGAAAAATCCTAAAAGTAGTCACAATGAATTGCAAGCTAAGTGTAAGAGTTACCTGGAAGATTTTGAAGAATTTGAAGGGTCAAATTTGGCACACAGGAAATTTGCTCCTTTGGCTCCAAATATTTGATCTCCAGCTCAATTGGTAAAAATGGTGAGTCGAAAATCCCTTTTATAAGTTTTGAAAATGCAATTTTTTTTCAAAATTTCATTTTGTTTGGTCTCATGTGACTTTTAACTTGGGAGCTTGGAATGTCGAGAATGGTTTGTTTTTCAGGACATTTTTGACTTTTTCGAGACGGTTCCATGATTGCTGACCTGTCATGGTAGGTATCGTTTTTTCACTGGCATATAGGTTAGGGACATCATTTTTCCGTTGCATCATGCATACTAGCCTCCATCTGTCGATACATCTGCCATAGGATCGATCCCATTGTGTTATGGTTCATAAGCCATTTTCACTCGCCGATTTTTAAAATCATGACATGATGGTAGAGCCATCCTTTACATGGGCATCGTAGTTAGCACCTCACTGACATTTGTTGCCCATGCTGCTTCAATTTGAGTAGGCTTGGGAGTCCCTGTAGTCCCGCCATGACTTATGCGTTGAAGATTCATTTCTCTCAGCTTCTTCGCTTTGTTCTGGCTTTATACCCTAGAGGCTCCTTTGTGTTGAGTTGTACTACTGCATTGCATGTTGACGATTTGCACCTTTTGGCCTAGAGCTGGCTTCACTTGGACTCGTGTTTAAGCCAACTTTTGACTATGACAACTGAAAAATCAACCTTGCATACCTTTGACTTCTGTAACTTGACACACCTTGACCCATGGAACGAACATACCTTTGAGTGTCACTGACCAGTTTTCGCCTCCCTGCATTGACCATAGGAATGTTCCATTTCCAGGAACTAGATCATCTGTTTCATCGACACTCATTCTTTCCACTATACCATAGCATTCTTTTATTCTTTTTCGAGCTTAACAGAAAAAGACAAAAAAAATTAAATATTCCAAAAAGAGCGGGAAAACAAGGACAGATATTCCATTTATTTTTGGCAGCTAGAGTCAGTTCATGTCCCTGAACGAAGCACTCGAAAACAAAGTCCCTCTCTTTGAGGCGGGATTTAGGAATTAAGGTACGCCTCAAACCTTTGTTATTTGAGTTAGTTCTCCCCCGATTGGTTATCTCTTCCAATCATATGGAGGGTTCGTTCGTGCCTCCTACATGACGAACTTATACAGAGTCATCATATGCTGCCATATAGTCACATTGAGTCGTGCCTTTGTTCAAGGGAAGTTAGCCTGAGTCAGCCTCTCTGCGGTGTCTCTTGACTTATTTTACAGTCGGCCAACCCTGGTTGTTAGTGTCATGCCTATTATCACATTAGTTATATTGGTCCTTTACTCATGCCGGTTTGAGAAGGTCTCCTTTGACTTCTTGTTGGCGGGTCTTGTCCTTATTGACGACGACATCTTGCTCTGAGGACATGCCTAGAGCTGCACCCTGGCCCTATTTTCATTATTGATAGGTTACCTTGTGCTCAGCATCGATCAGTATCATGGGTCTTTGACTGGTTGGTTTCCCTTGTGTTCGACGTTCAGCTTACTTATCACACATTTGGTGATTCATTGCAGTACCTTGGTTTCCATTTGACCTTATTGGTGGATACCTCGCCTCTGTGTCGGCTTTAATTATTGGTTGGTTCAGAGGGTTTCTGCCGTGCGCTAGCCATATCTTGTGTACGCCAGAAACGTACTTCGGTTGGGTTACTACATCTCTTTTGTTCGATTCCTTCCACATTTTGGCCTACGGTTTACACTCGCACTAGATTGATGAAGGATGCCTTAATGCCTTCCTTCTAGCGGATCTTTCCCTATCGACTCCGACTCATTGCTATGGGGAAAAGATCTAGAGTCCATTTGGCAGTACCTTGGAGTGTGCAGTCATTAGTGGCAGATCCTTCACTATCGACAGTAGGAAACCATCATTGTCTCCTGATCGATAGATTCTTACAGGTGTTCAACTTCAGCTCATCTATTCGCACTTGGTTGTTTGTATTGGGTACCTTGACGCTCATTATCATTATCGGTGAGTAGTCTCGCGTTTGTTAATGGTATACATCAATGACCGGTAATCAAGCGATTTCTCACATGGTCGACTTTAGATCATTTATTCCCATGGTGTAGAAATGTACCACAGCGGTCGGTGAAGACCTCAGGTTGTATCAACATTCATTGGTTCACTTGACAGTTGCTCCTGTCGCTGCTAGTTGATACCACTCCACCTTATATGTTGCAGTCAGTCATGGCGACATTCTATATGTTGGCACTTGAGTTTGCAGTGTAGTACCATCCTTTTCCATCATGTTCAGTTGGTAGCTTTTGGGATCAGTATTTGATATCAGTGATCCATTGTATTTCTCAGCATCATTGACAGTTTTATATGTGATATTCAGACATGTACTTGTTTGATCATGATTAGATGATCCATTATGTATTTTCCGGTCATTTATACTTGTATACTTAGTGGATCCGTTTGTACTTGATATGCGGACATGCTTTGCTTTCTCTAAGCATGGGTATGCCCGCCTCAGACAATGTTTCTTTCTGATCTCCTTTTGTGGCTTGGCAGGCTGACTTCCGGTGAAGTACTCCTCAACTTTTGGTAGGTTTCCTTTCCATGTAATTGCTTAATATATTTCGGCCATCATGTACCCCTTCTGACCTCATATATTAGGGGGCATCTGTTATAGCTCCAAATCTCACTATTATGGTTTGTGATGCTGCACTCATGGCCTAGGGCAACCCCTCCTTCCAAACCTGGTCTCAAATTTAAAAAACAATGTTTTATTCCTTGTACGCGACATTGCCCTGAGTTAAATGCGTGTATACGTAGGTCTGCATATACCCAACCCGCGTATATGTATTAAAACACTTAAAAAAATATAAAACTCCTTATTTTCGGGTGGAGATCGCGGGTTTTACCTGCTGATCACCTGTTAGTTCCCGTGGCCCAACTTTTCCCAACCAACTCCCAACTAAAAAAATACTTTGGGAGTGGTATAAAAAGACATAAAATGGAAGGCCTAAGGGAGGAGAGAAGAGAGAGAAAGGTTATTATACTGATATTTTTCCCCTGACCAGGTCTGAAGACACTTGTGCCTTCTGCACTTCCCCCATTTATACAGGAAACCCTTGTTTCCTTGTGTGTTGATGTTCATCCACTAGTTATGGCATCATGGAGTGAGTCTTGGAAGGAGATATGCTAAATGCTTGAGGCTGGACGGATCCGGAAGGAAGCTTTGCTTGGAGCCTACGAAAGGTTACTCAGGTGATATTACTCCTTTTGTACATTCTATTTGTCTATAATAAAGAAACACGTCTTGGTTCTTGATATGCTTCTTCTATGTTTCTGATGTTTATGCTTGAATTTCATATGTAAATGGTTGTTTTAAGTTCATAACTAACTTCCTTCTTTTATAACATAAAGATGATTTCTTCATAAGTCTCTGTCCATATACTACTGTATTCTTTGGAATTGGTTGTTTTACAGGAAAAAGGAGCGAAAGGGACTTGAAGAAGGGTTTGGACCCTTGAGGAACTTCTCGAACATAGAACCTGAGGTACGCCCCTCTTACTATAGAATTTGCTTATCATAGCATAACGGCTGTGTAAACGTGTGTTTCTCTGTTTAGACAACTTTCAGTCTGCTAGGGTTTCCACCCAAAAGCCCTAGGGGAGAAAATCCCTCAACACAGAAGAAGTTTCGTGCCCACAAGAGGACATTAGAATTAATCCTAGCATAATGATAAATGCTTCTATTCCTGAATTGTCTCCATCTACAGCTGATTTGGAAGGTGTTACCCCTCCAACATTTGTCGCTGTAGAGTCTATACCTTCTTCAGCACCAGGAATATTTTACGGACCTGACGGTCTACCTCTCCCACCTAGATTGATTGCTATAGAAGAGATTGTGGAGGATCCTCCATCCAGTACTCCATTGCATTTTGGAGCCGGGATCACCCTATATCCTTCTTCATTATAAGTTAGTCTCCCTTCATTGTAGAATCGCTAGGAAATATTTTGGATAGAATAGATATGTTTGAACAGTTGTCGACATCTAGGACTGTGTCATCTGACACAGCAGCAGTCTAACCTCCTGCTGCTACTCCAACAATGTTCGCTGGTGTACCATCTGTCCCAACTAGCTCTCAACCGCTAGATGGAGTCCATCCGGGGACTGTTTCAACAGTATGGTATGTTCCCGTTTGTTTGTCCAGAATAATATCTGGAATCTCTTATGTCGAGTCTCAGTAAATTGATCCTTCGCAGCAGTATCAATTTTGGAAGCTCGGTCCACCAAAGGCAAATCATTCCTTTGAGCACTGGATTTCCACCGTATGGGGGGCAGTATGCCCTTTCATTGTTCCCTCCAGGAGAACAACCATATGAGATTTCGCAACAAAATTCGGGTCATGCTGGGATTACATCCAACGATTGGGTGCCAATACTGCCTCAACAAACAAGAGTTGTATACTCAATGCAACAAATTCTACCTGTGTCAAATATCCCCACTACACTGGCTATTGTGACAGCGTCGCAAGTACAAGCGTTGCCTGTTGTATGCCAACCTCAAGTTTCTCAGGTCGTAATACAAAAACCTCTTGTCTCCACGATGCAACCACAATCACCAATTAGTGGCTCCTTAATTAGAGTGACCTAGGCTCGAACGGGTACTATTACCCCTCATCTTGGTCAAACAACCAATATTGGACAATAGCAAATGGCTTCACAACCATGGCTGGTACAATATCAACAACCACAATTCCAACAAGCTTACTAAAGATCTGAGAAAAAAATCTTTGCGAGTAATGGGCAGCCTTATATTCAAAATGGTCAACATCAATCATATCATAATGGTTATGTCCATCAACCTTACCAAAGTTATCAGCATCAAATGCATTATGCTGGTATGCAAAGACCCACTGCTCAGGCAATCCCATCTTATCCTGGGTATGCTTCGCCGAACCTGAATCAACAGTTGCCCTTCGTGGCGACTTTAGAGTTACCGGATCTAAATCGGCTAACAAACGATCCAATTGCTTATGCCCCTTGGTGGCCGGTGATTCCTCATAAACTTATGTCAGATATTCTTAAATTTAATGGAAATCCGGGTGAAGACCTGTCGAATCATGTGATGACCTTTCATCTGTGGTGTTCATCCAACACTCTCAATGATGATTCGATTAGGCTTCGCCTTTTTTAGTGAAAGTTAACTGGTCCGGTAGAGAAATGGTACATTGATTTTCCTAGAGCTTTATTCGATAACTTCAGTGCCCTTGCCACAACCTTTTTAACCCATTTTCAGTTACCAATAAGGTACGAAACAAGAACAAAGCTTCTTACCAATTTCAAACAAACGACGACCACTCACATATCTGATCATATTCATGAGTGGCGACGTCGTCGTAGAATGGTAAAAACATATGTTCTTGATCAACTGCTAGTTGAATGGTTTATTAAGTCATTGTTACCTTCTATCACATAAGATGTGGTGAAGGGAGGGGTTGTCACTGAAGAGCAAGTCATTTCTCGTGCACAATATCTAGACTTGATATATACTCAGTCTGGCATGCTCTATGACAAAATCCTTGATGCTCCTAGACCGGAATTTTCCATTCCTCCTCCTCCTAAATCAAGCAAAGACTCTCATGCCGGCAATGGCATGATAGGTGTGACTAGCAAAAAAACCGTAAAGGCTACATCAAAGAAAGCTCGTATGGTTTCTAGTCAAAATGCAAATGAAAAACTTCTCGCTTCGGAGGTAAATGTCGTGTCGACTGACAAGGGCAAAGAACTGAAGCAACTAGGTGTTGGCTAGTTGAATTGTTTATAAATTAAACATTCAAGTACCACATTAATTGTCGACCAGGGAAAGTCTTTCTATTTCAAAGGCACTGCGTACTGTATGTACTCAAAGTCTAAAAGCATTGAAAGCCGTAGTATACGTAATTCTTACGCTATGTCATTACAGTACTGGTTAAAGTGAAAACAATTAATTAAAATTACAAATCTGAAAAGCAAAATAAAGGATGCTCTGTTGGCAGAGGATCAGGACCCTATCCTCCAGATGGGGACGTTCAGCACCTGCCCCTGTAATCAGAATTACTGATGCACAAAGCACTCTCATTCACCGGTGAGAAACAACTCAAAGAGCAATGAAACAGAGTACTAGTAAAGCAAAGAATACCAGAGGTAATGCTGTCAAATCCACACAGAGTACCGAAAAGAACTTACTGCACACTTACACGATCGACAGGAAAGTAAATGGGTGAATATTGTGAGGAAGGTGGGCCCAGTCCTTCTCACAAGATTCCCCGGAAAGACGAAAACGGAATTAAGTGCTCAAAACAGTTTTATATTCATCTGCCAAAAAGATCAAATACAATAGAACTCAGACTTGCTGATGTTCTCAGAATCTTAGTTACAGACCGACCATAGACATCCCGTTTCATGTAGATGTCTCCTCTTTATAGAGGAGACATCTATTACAATAGAATATTACAGCCTATTCAGTTAACCCATTTTGTCAAAAATAAGCAATTCAGAGTGCTGTTACAACAATATAATAATGCATCTTTTTCTGGAGCTTTAGCTG
>APFE030410358.1:16847-42315 GCA_000404065.3 Pinus taeda | reverse complement strand
ATTCTAGAGGAGGTTATTCAGTTCCAACATCAATGGGATACTCCCTCTTTTGGATGGGGTAGTTCCTCTCTTGATGTGATAAGCTCCTCTATCATAGGGGTGCATGAACCATCTGGAGGCGCTCAATACACGTCAAGAACTCTTCTAGAAGGCTCTAGAAGTGACCACAAGTAACTTTTTAAAGATGAAACTTGCGCCTTTTGACCTTTACAGGGGTACGCACCCTAGCTTTAGTATACAGGGCGTATTACTACGTAGGTCTAATGTATTTGGAGTGCGTACACGCAGGTAAGGTAGAGAGAACCTGCGTACCCAGAGATAAACATGTTTTCAAGTGACTTTCTCTCTCTTTGAAGTTTTGACATGAAGAGCAGAGGTATGGGGCTTGACAAAGAGGACAATGTGGCTATTGATGAGGCCACACAAACTGCAGATAGTCAAGGTGACAAAATTCAGTGTAACAGAACCTAATCCTGTACTCAGCCTTGTGGGAATACCGAACATTGGTGAGGACTTTGACCGGGTTTACACCCTTTCAGCTGGTGTATGGCCTGGAAGTAATCTTACCGGTTTAGTGCAAAATCTTGTCCCTCAAACTCGCAGTCGATCTTCTCCCCGGAACTTCAGAAGTGGAGGCTTGTTTCTTGGAATTAATCCAATTGGATGAAACCCATCGTGATGCCACCTTGGCTAATGAAGCACATAAGAAACAAGTCAAGGTGCAGTTTGACAAGAATGTCAAACCCCGTGTCTTCTCAGAAGGTGACCTGGTCTTGCTTTACGACCAGGAGTCCGATAAGTTGGGAGCAGGTAAGTTCTAGTCTTTATGGATGGGCCCCTATATTGATAAGCATGTATTAGCAAAAGGAGCCTACGAGTTAGTGATTATGATGGGATTCCACTGTCGCAACCCCAAAATGGGTTGTACCTTAAGCGTTACTATGCTTGACTCAATGTAGTAACCTCTTCATATGCTTTTGTTACATTTTTGTTTTCGCTAAGAGTAATCGTTTTGGTTAGGTAATCCACTTTTGCATTTTTTACAGATGTCGAACCTATTGGAATCATTTGTTGGATATGCCGATGGAGCAAGCCATAGTTCACGAAACCTATCTTCTGCGGCCTAGGCCATCTTTGATCCAAGCGGCGAGTTAGTGAGTTTCAGAGGGGTACGTATTGGTTGGTCAACGAACAACATCGTTGAATACAGTGCCTTGATAGAGCTCCTCTCTGATTCCATTGTGCATGGCATACGCCAACTTATCGTCAGGCTAGAATCACAACTCGTCATTCTACAGCTCACTGGCATCTATTCAGTGCAGAATCGAGCTATCTATCACATGTTCCTAAGGGTCAAGATTTTGGAAAGACAGTTCGATTCTATCCAGTATCAACATATTTCCAAAAACTTAAACACATTAACAGATTCATTAGAAAATTATGTGTTAGATAGATGTTTGCAACATTTATAAAATAAAAACATTTCATCAATATTTGCATCAGGATCATATAACTTAACCAAAATAAAGCTCCGAAAATCAAAAATATATATAACTGTTTATGGTTTATACATAGTGTTCTTTGTCCAAGACAAAATCGGTCAAATGACCCAAAAACTCAAAATGCTAGGGGGCACCCTAGTCTAATGGTGCTGGTGATAACAAGTCACCGCCTGTGCAATCATGCGTAAAAGCCTAGTCCATCGACTCGGCACGCCAATAGTATGTCGCTGTAATCTCAGAGACAGCTCGTCGGTCCTCACGTTCGGGATACCAAGAGTGAGACCCTCGATCTGATCTTGCAACACTGCAAGAGTCTCGACCACATCCAGGTCGTGAAGGAGAGCTCTCCCTACAGCCTCTCCTGCTGGAACGACAACCGGTGCTCTTAGGTGCACTACTGGTCGCACTGGTTTGATATCTGCATGAACACATGAGTCTTGATTAGTCTTGAATGAAAGAATGCACAAGAACGTTATAAAAGTAATAAACAGGGATATGGTTAAAGATTTTACCTATAACACTCCACTGCTCGCCAGCCGGCAGCGCCAAATCTGGGTCGCCCCGGAAATCCATACCAGCATATGGAAACTCGGCGTAAACCATCTCCTAATAGTTGAACCACTCGAAGAAGGCATCAGAGAAAGAAACCTACGGCTGACCAGCATGTCGGGCCATAAGGTCAACTCGTCTCTACATTCGTGGCTCGGTCGGTGGTGGCAAACCAAGTGAAATGTATTGTGGCTGCATTAGTGGGATCTTCTCCAAGGCAAAAGCGATTAAAATAGAACCATAGCCAAAGTTCTTGGATCGTCCGTTTTTCACCTTGGTAAGCTATTCTTTTATCACCGGAAGTACTGCATCACACCAATTAAACACCTTTGGTTCAAGGCATTCCAAGACGTATTGCATATAGGACCTATTGGCCAAGTGAAGAGCCGTGCTACCTATCAATCTAGCAAAGGTGAATAGAATAGTCCTTAAGGACCGTCAATGACATCTCGGATATTGATCTTGCCGTCCCTGCTCGGCTGAGATCCTTCTCTACAGTATCGGTGAATATAATCCCTCACAGATTCGCCCCCACGGGCGGAACCTGATAGTGAGAGAGGGGCACCATGCCTCGATAAACCAGTCAAAACGTAGATGTCCACAATAGTCAAGGGGATGGATTTTTCTCTGATTTAGAACACTTGGTTGGTAGGATCCCATGCATCAAGGAAATATTGCAACAAGTTGATTTGTTGTCTCATGCTAGATATGCGGAAGAACTTGAGCAAACCATAGTTCCGCAATGCAGTCACCGTACCCAGATCATGTAAAGAAAACATGTCCTCTTCTTCATGCTCGTGTTCTCACCATGTAACAACCATTTTCCTTTGATGAATCTCTGAAAAACAAACAAGAGAAGAGGCAGGATCTTGATTTGGCAAAAAACAGGCAAAATTTCCATGAAAAAACAATGCAGAAGTTTCCCTCCTTGCGCCCATCACACCCCAGCTGTGTACTGGGTGAGATGCATACTGACTGGCCAATGGCCAACCCAGTATGCATCACACCTTTCGATGTACATAGGGTGTGATGGGGGCAGAATGAATTGTTCAAACCCTAGAGGCTCAGGAAAGCAAGGAAACATTCTTAGAATTCAAAAAGGAAAGAATGCAACTGAAGATCTTAAGTTTAGCTCCTACCTAGTCCAGACGATGCCGAAAATCATCCACAAAATCTCCTGGAATCAGCTAGTGAAAATAAAGGGGGAAAACACCTCCAAAGCTCCAACAATTCCAAATTCAAATGAAATGGTAGTACGACCGTCAAAAGAAGATAGTGTTAATGGTGAATCAAATATCAATGACCATTATCACGGGCTATTTTACGCAAAGTTCAAGCTCGTTAAAAATTAAACCTAAGCAATGAGCATATGTTCCACCAGAGTTTAAGCTCATTAAAAAATGAACCAATCTCTGGTAAGTAATCATTGTGAATGCATTATCATCAACTTTTGAGCCTTGGTCGTGTTCTTACCATCACCTCCACTCTGTTTTAACCGATCATACACCTCCATTTGATTGTTTACCCTTTTGAGGAACATCTACGATGAGTGATTCTGTTAGCCATCCTCGTAACACTGCCATTATTGGAAAGTTTCAAACCTTACCTAGAACCAGCTACTACTTGAAAATATCATTTGTTCCTAAAAAATGAGTCTCCTTTAAGCTCTTTTCATCTGACTCGTAAAGTATGAAAAGATTGCTGAGCAATTGGCCTCTCCAGCTCGTTAAAGCTATCAGAAGTGCTATCCCTCCTCTAGATTTTAATATTTTTGGACCTAAGGGATTATTACACAAAAAGATCGAGCTCTTGTCTTGTTCGGCTCGTTAAAACTATCGAAAATTCATCCCTTTTGTATTATTTTATAATTTTTTAGACTTAAGGGATTATATGACAAAAAAAGATTACTGGAGTTTCCTTTCCGTCCCTTTTCAGACTCTCTAAAATTGAAAAAGGACCGAGTTGTCTTTGTTGTTAAACTCATTAAAACCAATAGTGACAAACTTGTCCATGCAGACAAGAACGAGTTTCACTGTCGCTAGGATCGTTAAAACATAGCGACGGGTTTGCCCGAAGGGAAGATTATAGAACAAGCATTTGTTATCCTCCTCAAGCTTGACAAAAATAAAGAGGTACTGGTCAGCAATGACTGGGGAAAAATTGGGAAGAAAACTTGAAGAAACTTTATTGGTAGCAAGTCGCTCTTGAACATGACACTTTCATTCCATCATCATGATTGAGTCGGGTTGGGTTATTCCGTTCACCAGTCATATTACCATTGGTCCACCATACCATCCATTTTTGGGGTTAATGCTATCAATCCATTTCAGTGTTGCCAATATGTTCAATAGAAGTCATTCAGAGAATTCACCAACCCAGCTTATATCTTATCCACTACAATACTTTCACCCTTCATTCTTTCATGACCGCCACCCTGAACCATGTATCATCAGATCGTTTTCACCTCCATAAAATCATTTGCTCTGTTCTGTGTCATAGATGTGGGATTCATTAAGGCCCTCCTACGACAGGTCACTTCTTGTCGATGACAACTCATTATCTAAGAAGTCAACCTAGGAACAACCCTTTCAGTACTTTGAAGCTTGCATGCCTCAATGGCAAGTTTCTCACTTCTAGCAATAGGTTTACATAAATGGCCTTCGACCGAAAGATTTTGCATGGTGTTCGATTGGAAGTCCCATTTTCACACCACGTGAATTGTACTGTTGTACCTTGAGGTCTTGAACAGTATGTGGAATCAAATTCTGAGATCCTCATGAAAGAACAACTGAAGTTGGACATAGTATAAGATATCAGTTGTCTGTACTAATTTCAGAACCTTCAGATTGAATGTCAGGCTGCTCAATTATTTCAGAAAAGGAGACTGCTTATCAATCCATGGATTTTAACTAGGCCTAGAATGATAGCTGCCTAGGGCATTTCTTCTTTAGGGAGCTGGAAATGGCTAGAAGAGAACTCCAAGGGGGCTTATTTTTCATAATTTATTCCTTTGGGCCCGAAAAAGAATAAGTTACAACCCAGATTATCCCTGTACTACTTGTTATAGACATATTTGGGCACTACAACCCCAATCATATATGTCCATAAACCAAGGGATTCTGAGTCCTTAGAAGTGTTGTTTCACACCCTAAAGGAACAAGGTCAACTGATTACATCATCTCCCAGAAGTTATCCATGGAAAACTACTCAGAACTGGTCAAAACTAGACCATACAGACTTCTCAGTGCTAAGGGTGCGATGCATCTCACCTGCCGCATGCAAAAAGTGTGATGCATAATAAAAAGCCTTTCTATAGGGTGTGATGGGTGAGAGTAGAAAAATGACAGAGACAGTTTGCAAGGTGAATGATCATGGAATCTTCCAGAAACTTCTCCTGTGACACTTGCCTCTCTGAATTCGCCCAGGGATGAGTAAGAGATCATGAATATCCAAGTGGAACCAAGAACTATCAGAGAGAGGACACTAATCAAAATCTCAGAAGCTGACTCACCCCCCTGCAAACATCTATATATGGATCCCTCATCCCAGAGATCCAAAGGTTGGAATTTTGTATCTTGTAAGGAAGTACTATTGGTTTCGGTGGAACATCATAGTGTTGGGTGATCTAAGCTTTTCATGAGGTGAAGAAGGGCTTTCATGCTGGGAGGATGACATTGGGTCAGATCAATGGGTTGTAATCCTCTCTTCTAATATTTCTATCGATAAAGATATTCAAGTTTTCCTCCACATTCTTGTATGTTTGATGATATATTCATTTATGTGGTCAATATATATTTGGTCCTATATTGTTTATGATTGTATATCTCTATACTTTGAAGGTATTATGCTGCTTTGACTTTACAGGTACTCTTTGAAGCGGGGTAAGCAAGGAAGGAGTGGGAAAGATCTGTCAGAGGGGAGAAGGAACAAGCAAAGAACCAAGCGAAAGATTGAGGTTGGTATTATTTTCTCCTCTCCTATCTACTTCTCATAAAGGAAAACGGAAGTAACTTTAGTTTGTTTGTTTCTAAGATAGCTACCCATCTTAGTGGGACTAGAAACTCTGAATGGACACTAGATTTCCTGATAACGCTACTACTACCTTATTATTTTAGTGAGTCTAAAGTAGTTAGTGCTCGAGGCATTCTTATTTAGAGAGTTTGAATTGCCCAAGTAGACTCCATAGGTTTCCTTTCCGTAATCATTTCCTTGAGCTCGAAAAAGAATAATTCTATGCTCAAGGAATCCCTAGACTAATACTGGTCCATTTCATTTATGAGCCTGGATCAGTCGATGCTCAAGAGCTTGATATTTAGAGAGTCTGAAGGCTTCCAAAGGAGACTCCACCGGTTCCTTTTCCATAGATAATCCACCATACCTAGTTAAAGGAATAAACTTCCTTCTAACAGATTCCTCCTTTATTCTACATGGACTGTGGGGAGGACCTCCTGTAGATATAAAAAGTGACAACCCACTGGTTTATTTATATATATACATATGTAAATAAAAAATAAAAGTAATCAACTGAACCAACAAGGGGTTGATTATTGACATGAATCAGCTCCAATCCTGGATCGTCTCGAACTTCCTGCAAAAACTGATCATGTGAAAGTGGTTTATTATAAACTTTAAGCCAATGACCATTTACTACAAAAGAAATCTTATCATCATCAATAGTAAAAATACAAACTGAACCATTATTAAAGACTTTAGTTACCTCATACGGTCCCAACCATCTAGTGAAAAAATTACCTTTAAAATGCTTAAACTCACTATTGTATAACAAGGCCAAGTCACCTGGATGGAAGATTTTCTTATTAATACATTTGTCGTGCCATTGGGCTCTTTGGTCTTGTACTAATGCCATTCCGTGGTAGGCATATTGTCGGATCTCATCAAGCTCATTCAATTGCATCAATCATCAAACTTAGTCTGGGCAAGAACACTTATTTACCATAAGCTAATTCGTAAGCTGTGTGTCTGGTCACATTCCTCCAAGTGATCTGGTAAGCCCAAAGTGCTTCTGGTAACTTTTCTGCCCAATCTTTGTGATGTAGTTGAATTGTTTTCGTAAGGATAGATTCCAACACTTTGTTCGTGGAATCCACCTACCCATTAGCCTAGGGGTGGTAAGGGGTCAATTTATGGTTCTGAAATTGATATTGCTCCGTGAGTGCCTTGACCAACTTCGATGTAAATTGGGTTCCTTGATCAATGACAATTTCACAAGGCACCACAAATCTTGTAAAGATATCTTCAAACAAAAACTCTACTACTGCCTTCTTAATGGCAGCATACAATGCTTTGGCCTCCACCCACTTGGTGACGTAATCAATGCATACCAAAATATATTTCTTCTTGTTTAACATTGGGGAGATGGGCCCTACAAAGTCCAATGCCCGCTTCTCAAATGGTTCAATAACAATTTGCGGTTGAAGAGGCATTTCATCAAAGGCAACTGGTCTCCCCATTCTTTGGCAAGCATCACAACTTAGAACAAACTTCTTGGCATCTTTGAATAAGGTCAGACAATAGTATCCGGTATGGATAACTTTATATGCTGTTCTTTTGTCGGAGAAATGGCCACCACAAGGCTCATTGTGACTGGCACTTAATATATCATGCATTTCATCCTCCCACACACACCACCTCATAATCAAGTCCGACCCCGTATAAAATAGATCTCCCTCGATCCAGGAGTAACTAGAATTGCGCTGCACTATATTGTGCCTCTCTCGGGCCGACAGGTTTTGAGTTAGTTTTCTTGATACCAGATAATTGGCGACATCAATGAACCAAGGAGTAACAGTAGAAATGGAAAATAGAGCTTCATCTGGGAATTCGTTGAGCACTGGCGTTGGCATGCTTCCCTGCGTAAGATTCAAACGAGATAAGAAAATAGCTGGCAAGTTTTCTCTTCCATGCCTATCAATTATAGTTATGTTAAATTCTTGTAGAAGAAAAAGCCATCTAGTTATCCTATCGTTAGTAACAGGTTTATTCATTAAAACTCTAACAACAGAATGGTCAGTATGGACAAATGTCTCATATCCAGTAATATAATGTCTAAACTTCCCTATAGCATGCACAACTGCTAATAGTTCTTTTTCAGTAATCATATAATTTAATTCAACAGGAGAGAGATTTTTGCTAACAAAGTAAATGGCATAGGGAAAGTTATCTTCCCTTTGTCCCAAAACTACTCCTAGTGTAGTGTCTAAAGCGTCTGTACAAATGTAAAAAGGTAAGGACCAATTTGGTCCTCTTAGCATCGAAGCGGTAGATAATCTCTCTTTCAGTACCTGAAAAGCCTGTTGACAGTCAACATTCCATACAAAATTAGCATCTTTAGTTAACAACTTGAATAATGGTGCTGCAATTCTAGTGGAATTCTCAATAAATCTTCGATAATATCCTACGTGTCCTAAAAAACGTTTTAACTCTTTTTGTGAGCTCGGAATAGGATATGAGAAATTACCTCAATTTTTTTTGGGTCATCTTGAATCCCTTCAATTGACACATGATGGCCTAGAATAATTCCCTTAGTTTGAATAATTCCACATTTATCTCTACTAAGGGCTAGATTAGCTTCTTGAGAATGAATTAATGCCTTTTCTAGATTCTCCAAAGCTTGTAGAAAGTCATCCCCATAGACTGTGAAGTCATCCATATAGACTTCCACATAGTCATGGATTAGATCAGAGAAAATGGCAAGCACAGCTCTTTGGAAGGTGGTGGGGGTGTTACAAAGACCAAAAGGAAGGACTTTATATGCATAAGTACCCCATGGGCATGGAAAGTAGTATTTTCTTGGTCTTCTTCGGCTATCTAAATTTGATTGTACCCGCTATAACCATCTAGAAAAGAAAAATATATCTTACCTGAAAGTGTGTCGAGAACTTGATCAATGAAAGGCAATGGAAAATAATCGCTCAATGTGGCCTTGTTTAATTCTCTATAGTCGACACAGATTCACCACTTGCCGCTCTTCTTTGGAACTACTACCAAGGGTGACACTCACTTACTATCAGAAATGGGATAAATGAAATCTGTGGCCAAAATTTTATGAAGCTCCTCTTTAACGATGTCTTTTAATGCTGGGTTGAAATGCCTTTGTGGTTGCCGAATAGGTCTCATTTCTTTTTTCGTGTAGATATGATGGATGCAAGTGTCTAGATGTATACCTCTTATATCCAAGTAATCCCATGCAAATGCTCCTATTTGTTCATGAACCATACTCATCAACTACTGATTTTGTTCTGCAGTCAATCTTGTACCAATGTGTAAAATTTTCCCTTCGAATATTTCCACAAGTTCTGTGGTGAGCTCATGGCTTTCCTCCATTGCTGCAAATGAGGCAAAGATAGCCAGGTGGAAGGTTTCCTGAAACTCATCACTAAACACATGTTGATAACTGTTAAAAGAGATAGGATAATTGATACAAGAGCTATCTGCTAAGAACTGCTGCAAAACATGCTCATGATAATGCTCTTGGATACCTCTAGATTGATTTAATGTTAACGAGGGGAACATGCAATATTCGTCTCCATATGGATTTTTGAGCCATAATGGTACTTCGACAACTATCTAAGCAGGTGGAAATATGGACAAGGTTTGATTTTGAGAACCATTTGAAAAAATCATTTCCCCATTCCTTCATCCAATGACGACATCAACAGTTGCCAGCCATGGCCTTCCCAGGACCACAGGGTGTCCAGGTCTGAAGGTTTTGGGAGAAATCACTACAAAATCTATAGGGCATTTCCAAGAGGCAATAGTGACTACTATGTCTTCCAAGGATCCTATTGGTTTGACAATGGATTTATCTGTCATCTCTAAGAGGATAGGGGTGGTTTTTAGTCCAGGCATTTGTAGTGACATCATTGTTTCATAAATCATTGCATTTATGGCCGTTCCTAAATCTTCTAGGGTGTTAGGTAGAAATACTCCATTTATTTCAATAGTGACAATGGGATTCTCAGGGTCATTATATTTGGCAGGCATGTCATAGATCATTGTGGACATCTGGCTCATGATTTTGACATTTTGGTTCTTATGCTCCTTTCTTCCCGGCTTCTTAATGTAGAGGTCCTTGACAATTTTAGTGTTTATGGGAATGTCTCTAATTGCTTGTAAAAGTGGGATTTTAATACAAACATTCCTAAGTTTATTTTTCAGGTCATATTCAAGTGGGACTTCCTCTTTCTTTACTATCAATCTTTCTAGGTATGGTCATTCAGGTGATTCTTCTTCTTTCTGTTGTTGTTTTTTGTTTGGTGAATGATTTTCGGATGACGTGGAGGGTACGTCTTCCTGGATGACGACAATTGATTTTCCTTTGTTAATTATCCTTCCTGATCGCAATTGAATTTCATTTATAGGAATGATAGTGATAATGTATGTAGGAAAGGGCTATATGTCTATGTTTTGCATGGTTTGAGGTAACCTATTGTGATTAGGGTTAGGTATGGGTTGTGTAGGCAACAATGTTGGTCGTGGTGGGTTTATGGTGGCTAGTGCCTGCAAAGATGAGGTATTAGTAGGTGCAGGTAATAATTGATGTAAAGGAGGTGGTGGCAGCGTAGGTTATTGATACATATTAGGGTTATATCCTTGCTAATAGGTTTGCGTGGCTAGATTATATGAAGTACTTGGCATGTTTGGATAGGGCGCATAGAATTGAGGTGGAGGTTGATAGTTGTTGGCATAAGGGTTTGACCTCCAATTTTGGCCCCAGGAAGTATTTTGCAGTTGCTAAGAAACCCGAGGGTAGGATGTGGGAGAGGTCCATGGTTGAGTTTGGATATAACCTCGAAGATTTGGATCTAGGAACACATTCTGACTTTGGCCTCTCTAGGTGGGTCTCTTGGTTGCTTGTGATTGGTCAATAGTTTCAGCATTCCCCTTGTAGATGGCTTGTAAGCCGGGAAGTGATGGGCACTTCTCGGTCGGGTGTTCTATGGTACAAATTCCACGGACCTCGATGGTGTTTAATGGACACTCCCTTTCTACATGTTTACGCCTACATTTGGAACAAAAGATAGCCATGGCTGCCTTCTCGGCTTCTTGCTTTGTTTAATTTTCATAGTGTCGAGCTGGTCACTGATTGTGTTTAGGATATCAGTTTTAAAATTTTCTAATAGGTTCCATAACTCGAATCATGTAACAACATTAGCCGCAGTTTTATTTTGTACATAGTCTCTAGAATTGTCTCTAAGTTCCCAGAGCTTTTTACCTATTCTTGGCTTCTAGAGTAAGTGCGACACAACTCAATGACTTCGGAAAACTGCTTTTCATAAATGTCTCTGCCACTGAGGAGGTTTAATGTTTCAATACAATCGTCTCTCAACCCTTTTAGAAAAAGAGTTCTGATAATCTTTTCATCTAGGTTGGACCCACAGGATTTGTGGAAATTGTATAGGAACCATTCAAGATAATCTTCTAGATTTTTGTCTTCATTTTGCTGCATCCTAAGGATAACATTGATGTCCCTACTCTTACAAAAGTCTTGATATTTTTTAAGAAAAATTGATCTCATGTCATGCCATGTGTATATAGTGTGTTGCCCTAGACTCATGAACCACCTAAGGGCTGCATCTTTTAATGTGGTGAGAAACAATTTGAGTTTATGAGCATCATCATAATAATTATAACTGCGACATAGAATATATAATTCAAAAAGAAAGGAATCAAGATCTTCATATGATTTACTGTAGAACAATGTGAGAGATTCCACTGGAATGCTATTCATTGTGATGTCACGTGTCACATCTAAGATAGGGAATTCGAAGGTGACTTATTCCTTGCCTTGCTTGCCTCCTCCAAAGAGATTCTTGTTGCGTCAAGGGCTTTTCCCTCTTCTTGACGTTCTTCGTTGTGTCTGTCCTCTACATCCAGGTGATCCATTTCTGCGACCAACACCCGCTAAGGTTTATTGATTATGGGGTGGCCCAGGGGTATTGGAACATGGTAGATGTTGGTTGATTGCTTGTCCATGAGGTTTTGTTGTTCTACTGGTTCCTCTACAGGGTTGTCGTAGACAATCTGTTGAATGATCCTTTCTCCTTGATCTAGGAATTCCTCGTCCGAAACCACATTAGCATCAACACTTCCTCCTTGTCTCAATCCTACATATCGATTAGTAGCGGTGAGAATAGGTATATTAACTGATCCAAAAGTTTAAGGAAATATAGAACTGGAAATAAATCTACCCTCACTATCCCTAGGTCTACCTGCACTCCTACGGACAAAGATAAAGGAAATAAACAAATATTCAAGGACAAGCAGTGATCGGTCAGACTTTGGAGCAACCCCAACAAAAGTGGATGCATGGCTCTTTACAACTGTCTTACCGTACTCTCTCTGCCCTTTGACAGCCTTGCAAGACCCTAAAACTTAGATGATAATAATTACCTGTATAAGAAATGACAATCTCCCTGCCAACAGTGCCAAAATGTTGAGATATTAAGTTTTCAGTTTAAATCCCTTAATATTAATTGTCAACCCGGGGTTTGTAAACATGAGTTGCCTTGTGCTTTCTTTGTTCAGGTTTAAACTAGAGTTTTAACACTTCCTGATAATGATTCGTGGAGTAATAAACACACTAGAGTTTACAAACAATTAGCTGTCAAAAGCAAACCCAACAATCAAATTTAATCTAGAGATTTCAAAATCCCTTACAAACCCGAGCATTCAAATCTAAACTAAATAAACAACTGAGCTATGAATCTCATGCGATAAAATGGAATTCTTCTCACACAAAACTTTTCTCAATAAAATCCCTAAATGCGGGTACCAGACTTTCTATTTGTGATAATAGTTTATTCATCACTCAACAAGAAACCTATAATGATAGAGATTCAATCCTTAAGCAGACAAATAAACCTGTACTAATAACCATTCAATCCTTAAACAATCTACACAAACCACAATTCATTCCTGAAGCAACTAAGCAGTCTATAACAATTCATTTCTTAAACAAACAAGCAATCTATATTGATAGCAACCCAATCAAACAAATGATTTGTACCTAATGGTTGGTTATCGTCTTAACAACAATTTGAAAGTTTAAGTACTAATCCCGAGAAATCACTCTATTTTATTCTGTCACTTACTAATTTATCGTTAATCTTGCAATTAAGTAATATACTGGTCTTAATATGATGAAAACAACTCAAACCCTTAGCCTATTCGACACCTAGCAATTCAACCAAACAACTCTTAAGAAACTATACTCTAAACTCTTCTGTAACCACACCAACCCTTACTGGTAAATGACCTTATTTAGAGCCAAAATACAGCTACTTGAAATCTAATTGATATTTGACTCCTGAAAACTAGAATCAACCACCTCACAAAGCAAAGGAAATAGTTTATCTAGACAAATAATAAAATTAATCTTCACACGAAATAGGGGAAAATCCTTTATCTACTAAACTTAATGAAATAAATCAACACTCAAAATAGAGAAATCATGTATCTATTAAACTTAATTAAATCACAATTATCAACTAATCATTGAAAGCACTCATGGGTATGCTATGTTCAATCCACGCGATCCACTCCACAATCCAAGAGTCTATTCATCGAATGAAACAAAGCTAATTGGTAATAAACCATCGAATATTCATGAAAGCGATCTTCAATCTAAACAACTTGAAACTAGATCGAAAATGATCAACGAGAGTTTTGTTAAGGGGAATTGCCTGTAAAATAATTTAAATAAAAGGTCAATCCATTTCAATTCTTGAGGGAACACAGATCAGTTTGATAGCCAGACAAATATCGTTCTTAATTAGTTTGAATTCACCAAATGGAGTTAAATTATCAAAACAATCATAGTATTCTCAATGTATATATAATCCGTTTCACTCATTAGGTGATCATATGGCATTTCTCGGCTTATTACAACTCAATACGATAGCAAGCATGCTCTGTTCTAAAATCAAAACAAGTTTCACACAAGGTTCAACTGTAAATTATGGAAACGAATGAATGAAAGAACATTAATGCATCTACACTCTTTTAAGCAATCAAATGAATGTAATTCACATACAGTCAAGCCAAACCAATTTGTAATGCAAGTAAAATTGATCGTGACTAATCACACAATGGTTCTATCTGCAATATACAAAGAAACCTAGATGGGTGGGCCCTGGCCACACCCGGGAGCTAGATAAAATTACAGTAAAGAATAAATCTCAAACGCAATCAATCCACTATCCTCAACAATCCATCAACGCTTACTCTCAAACTCAGAGTAGAACCATTTCAATATTATTAAAAATGAGTTATATAATTCATGACAAAGTATTTCAAAATTTCTAACACTAACTTGACATATTACATCCTCTGCCTTTATAGGCATTTAATTACAGTTAAACGCTGAACTAACAATGGTAATTTATAACATCTTAACAAGTCAACTTCTCCAGAGCAAATAGGTTTGGACGACTGGCCCAGATTTGTCCAACAACTTGTAATCAATTCCCAAACTTGGTGTATGGCGTAAACAGAGAAAATAGAATGAAGACCTTGGGATCAAATGCATTCCTTGCAAGGTTGGTGCCATCTCATCATCCAGAAGTGCACGACTTCTTACCCATTGCAATTTTTGAGTACCGAATTCGAATATAAATTTTGAGTATAGTAGTAAGGAGCCAAGGTACACCAACTGCTTCTTTCCATTATCCTCCTGCACATATTTACTGAGAAGTCTACACTTGATCATAATAATTACTTAGTTTTAGGAATCAACTACTTATATCTGCTTAAATCCACTAACAAATAGCCAAATGTAACCATAAAAATATTTACCTCAAATAGGGATTGGGACCATGATAGGGTAGCAAAATAGCAAGGAAATAGGTTCCATAGTGTCAAAAAGAGGTCAAAATGGGGATCGAAGATGGTATTAATAGTAACAAAACAGAGGATCAACAATGGTCCCTATTACCATTGATGATATTTACTTTCTTACTAGACTGTCGAGGCGAGGTGACCCCATCTCACTTTCTGGATTTACTCGTGGAGGTGAATCAATGAGAGATTATATTAGACAGTTTTGTCGGCGAGGTACACAACCTAGCAAGGATGGGAAAATAAACATCAGGGATGTAGGTAATTTTCCTTTGAGAATGATCCTCTTCACAATCGAAAAATTGGCTGGTAGTGTGACACTACATCTGGTGAACAGATCATACATGTATTATGCGTTTGAGTGTCTAGAGACAAAAGTTTTCAACTGGTGAGAGGTTCTGCTTTCTTCACTGAAAGAACAACTGACCAAGGTAAAAAGTGGTAAGATGAATAATTTCTACTATGGTTCGATCTTAATCACTTTTACCTTAGAGAGAATCCCATTGATGCAACCACAACATGTATCACTGGGTGTAGCTAGTCTTAGAGATCCACGTATGCAGAGGTGGTTCGAATTGATGGCTCAACATGCGAGCCAGTCAATAATCATTTTTTCCACTGCATTCTTTAGTTGGCTTGATCGACAACACCTTTTCATTGAGGAGCATCCATACTCAGGGACGAATTTCCATGGAGATCTAGATTTGATTCTACCAGTTGGAGCATAATGGGGTGCTATGGGTAAATTGTTTGACCAAAAGTTTTTTTTTAATTTTTTCAAGTTTCTACATGTTTTTTGTGTTTTTAATGTTTCCAAGACTAAACTAAAATCATTCTTATGCATGCAGATGTGGTACTGTTCGACCTGTGGGGCACCAACAGGGTGCAGGTGGGCCAGCATGGAGAAACATTGGCAGAGAAGTTCTTCAGGACTTGGATTTGGCTGAGACCTTAGCAGAGTTGCAGGATCACATAAAGGGATTAACCCTTGGTATTCCAGATTTCCAGATCGAGGAGTTACCTATGAGGTTGTAGCGCCACACTATTGGTGTTCCTAGCCGCTGGGAGAGGCTTTTGCGCATGTTAGCATAGGTTGTGACCTGTTATCATTAGCACCACTAGATCTTCTTAAGATGTTTTGCATGCATTTTGAGTTTTTTGGGTCAGATGACCAAATGTGTCTTGGACACAAATTTTGTAAAAACTTTTAAAACACCTCTCTATTTTACTTTTAGAGTTTTCTATGGTTATATGCAATCCTATTCAACTGATGATATGAATTGAAAATATTATTTTTACATGTGTCACAAATCTCTATTTAACACATAATTCGCTAGAGAATCAGTTAATGTGTTAAGATTTCTAGAAATGTGTTGATATTGAATGTGTTCAAAATGCCTTTCCAAAATACAAACTCTAAGGAACATATGAAAAATTGTTGGATTTTAGACAGTATAAATGTTTGTTAGTTGTAGTACAACAATTTGCGAGTCTAGCCTAACGATGATTCAGTGAATGCGAAGTGAAATGGCATCAGAGAGAAGTTCAATCAACGTGCTATACTTAGAAATGTTGTTTGTCGATCGAATGATACAAATCCCTTGAAAACTCACTAACTCGCCACTTGGAGTGAAAATAGCCCATGCTGCAGAAGACAAGTTCTGCGTACTACAGCTAGAACCATTAGTGTAACCAACAAAAGGTTCTGAATATTTCGACATCTGCAACAAATGCAAAGTGGATTACTAACCAGATAAAAACACTAAAAGACACACACACACATGCAATGAAAGCATATATACAGTGAGTTTTACTACACTGAATCGAACATAGTAACATTTGAGGTACAACTTGTTTCGGGGCTGCGACATTGGAATCCTATCATAATATACTAACTCGTAGGCACCTTTTTTCCAGAACACGCTTGACAATATAAGGACCCACCCATATTGGTTCGAATTTCCCTGCTCCAAGTTCATCAGCTTCCTGATTGTAAAGCAAGACTAGGTCTCCTTCTGAGAAGATATGAGGCTTGAAATTTCTATCATATTGCGCCTTGTTTCATTTCTTATGCACTTCATTAGCCAATGCTTCATCATGAAGAGTTTCATCTAGATTGATTAATTCCAAGAAACACACTTCTTCGTCAGAAGTGTCAGGTAACAGGTCAATCACGAGTTTGAGTGATGAAATTTCGCATTGTATTGGTAAGATTGCTTCCAAACCATACACCAACTGAAAGGGTGTGAATCCAGCTGTATTTCTCACCAAGGTTTGATATGCCCACAAGGCAGAGTACAAGATTAAGTGCCAGTTTCTCTTATGAACCCCTATCATTGTCTGCAACATCTGCTTCAGGACTTTGTTGATGGCCTCAACTTGTCCATTCGCTTGCGGGTAATAAGGGGTAGAACTATCATGTGACAGTGCTAACTTAACAGTCGAGTCAACCATCATGTGATTGAAAAAATACGACCCATGATCTGTAACTATGGCTTGTGGTACACCAAACTGGGCAACCACATGGTTAAAAAAGAAAAGAGCAGGCGTTTCACCACTGTTATTCAATGTTGGCATTGCCTTGGCGCATTTGGTAAAATAGTCAACGGTGACTATAATATACCCATGCCGCCCAATCGAGGTGGGGTTACATGTCATGAAGTCAATGCCCCATTTGGCGAATGGTCCAACAACAACAATTGGATGCAATAGTGCAGGTGGTAATCTAGTTTTTCGGTCATATATCTGGCATGTGTGATAGCTTCTGACAACAATAATACAATCTTTGAATATAGTCGGCCAGAAGTAACTGACATGGCGAATTCTCTATGTAGTTGCATATCCAAATAAGTATCCACATAGGAACCTCAACGGTAATCATTCAGTGCTTTCTTGACTTCCTCATGTGTGAGGCACCTCCGTAAAATCGTATCGACACCACGACAGTAAAGAGTGTTGCCAATGATCAGATAATCTTTGGCTTGGTATCAAATATGTTGTTGTTGCGAGCGAGAGGTATCAGGCTGGAAAGTTTGGGTCTAGAGATAGATCAATATATCTCCATACCACATGTCAGATGACAATATCGGAAACAAAGACTCATCCAAAATTGATGGTTCAAATTTTGAATCAATGGAGGTTGAGAGAAGGTCGCAAAGTAACTTTGCGAAAACTAGAGATTTCTTTGATTTGGACTTGATGAATTCCAGATCAAACTCTTGCAAAATGAATATCCATTTTGAGTATTTCCCCCCCAACAATTGACGTGACAAAATGTATGTGATAGGATTGAAATCCGAAATGGCAGTTGTTTTCCGGAGTAGGATGTAATGGCGAAATCTTTGAACAACTTGCACATCTGCCAAAGCTAGTTTCTCGACATAAGAGTACTTAGTTTCAGTATCATTGAAATTGTGGCTCAAATAATAAATCAGTTGTTCAATCCTATTTTTCTCTTGGACTAAAACCATGCCAATGGTTGTATCTGCAACGACGAGATACAGGTAATAGTCATTTTTATAATTTGGAGAATACATTAATGAAACTCTAATCAAGGTATCTTTAAGAGCATCAAAGGAAGCTTGCACAACCTGATCCCAATGGAAGGGTATCTCTTTTTTCAAAGATGTGTAAAACCTTTAGCCATCTCAACGTAATTAGGAATGGACCTCCTCATAAAGTTAGCCTTCCCTTGGAGTCTCTGTAACTGTGAAAGATTTGAAGTGGAGGAAAATCAAGTATTTCCTGAACCTTTAATGGATTGAGTCGAATCCCCTCTCTAGACATTAAAAATCCAAGCAATCGATTAGAACCAACACAGAACAAACATTTGTGTGGATTGAGTTGTATCTTGTAGTGTCGGCACCGTAAAAATATTTCTCTCAAATGTTGTGGGTGATCAGTCCGCTTTCGTGAATGAGCAGGTAAATCGTCAAGGTAAGGTTGAACAATGTGCTTGATTCCATGGAAGGCATAGTTCATTTCCCTCTGAAATGTGGCCCCTGCATTCTTCAAACTGAATGGGAATTCCTATACGCGAATTTTCCCCATGGAAAAATAAAAGCTATTTTAGATTGGTCTTGTGGGTAGATATTTATTTGATTGTAGCCGGAAAAACCATCCATAAATGAGAATATTTCGCATTCAACACTTTCGTCGATAATCTGGTCGATAAAAGGAGTAGGATAATTGTCCTTTGGACATGCCTGATTTACATCCCTATAATCCACGCACACTTGTATTGTCCATTGTTTCTTCACGACAGGAACAATGTTGGAAACCCAGTTAGTAAGAGGTACAAGGTAAATGAAACCAACACGCAAAAGTTTTTCAACTTCTGCTTTAATTGCAGCGGCTTTCTTTGGATGAACAGGTCAAAGCCGCTATCGTATTGGCTTGACATCAGGGTACATTTTGATTTCATGTTCAACAATACTAGAGTCAATGCCTCGCATATCCTCATAAGACCATGCAAATATATCTTTAAATTCACGAAAGAGAGTACGGTAACTATCGATTTCTGATGGAGAACAATATTTGCTGACATGAATGTTCTCTACAACATTAGGGTTGGTCGAAATATTAATAGAAATCATTTCTTCAATATTTGACAGGTTTCGATCAAATTATACTCTATCTATGAAAACTAAATTCAAAAGGAAATCAACAACTGAAGGGTGGTTTAGTTCATTTGAATAATCTTCGATGTCATCTGGAAGATGGGAAGGATGATGATAATCTTCCCAAGGTTCTTCTCCTATCATCATTGATTGGACAATTCCTTCATCCGTAGAATGTATATGTGAGAAAGGATCCGAAGAAGTACCATATTCTAACGAACAATCTACCCATGCAATTGGTGAATGTGGTTTTGGGTTTGCCACACAAGCCAGAAAAATTGATTGCTATGCTAGCTCAATCGGGCTTAGTAGCATAACCTCAATATTACTATCAACTTTAGAATTGTTGGCAATCCTCCTTAAATCAGATGAGGTGGAGGAAATCATGTTGAAAGTCTCTACTCTTGCCACTTCCAACAAATTAGATGGCGATGGTAGTGTAAAAGTACCCATTAGGGAAGGATCTTTAAAGAGACTTACTGTAACACTTTGAAGTCACAACGGGGGCTTGTGTACCAATGGAATGCTTCCCATAGCCTGTGAACTATTGGTAAAGAAGGCAAGCTGATCAATAACTATGATTCCAATCTTATGAGGGAATGTAATAGTATGAAAGTACATGGAAACCACAGCAGCCATAACATATACCCATGGCCTTCCCAATAAAATGTTGTAATCGAGGGGTCTGTCAACTACCTCAACTTCAATATTAACTGTTTTACCCCCTAGTTCGATTTACAAGTTACTAAAAATCCCACAAGGAGTATATGTTCGTCCATCAAAAGCTTTTAACGTGGTTGGTGATTGTGACAATGGTGGTGAACCAAGTGTTTTCCAGCATCTCATTGACATGATGAAAGTAGATTCCCCCTCATCAATAATAGTTCGGTGAACATTCTTATTGAGAGATTTTACTTGAATTAGGAAAGCTAACTACGCTGGTAACTGTGGATTTCCATTGAATTTCAGAATGTCAAAAGGTAACTTATGCGGAATCATCGGCCACCAAGGTGCATATAAGATTGGATCATTAGTGAGCCGATTTAAATCTAGTAAAAAGTTGCTACAAATGGCAACTGTTTATTCAAGTCAGGTTGAGTATACCCAAGATATGATGGAATTTCCTAAGGAATAGGTCTTTTAGTACCAACATAGGGCATCTACATTTGGTAACCTTGATAATGTTGTTGTTGAACAAATCCAACATAAGGTGGTTGTTGATAACTAGGTTGAATTTGCGGTTGTCCATAACCTGCAAGGCCTTGTTGACCAGGACCTTGGTAAGCTTGATATTGTCCAAACCCAGGTTGAGCCTGTTGGGCAAGTCAAAATTGGGATTGGAATTGATGGAATTGAGGTTGTTGAAATTAGTGCTGCCATGGTTGTTGAAACAACTGTTGTTGTTGTTGGTACAACTATTGTTGATTTAACAGTTGTTGTTGCCCAGAAATGAAAGGTTGGCCAGGTTGTGAATAAAATATACTAGTGTAAGCCTAAGTCAGTCCAGATAAGGGTATACTAACCTCAGGTTGTTGAACCCCAATTATAAGTGGTTGTTGTACAACAACCTGAGAAACTTGAACTTCTTGACCTGAAACTTGTGGTTGTGAGGTAGAAGGACCACTTTGTATCGGTTTAGATATAATAGTTTGAACTTGTGACTGTGGTACAATAGTAAAAATAGGTGTAGTAGGAATAGCTGACATGGTTTGCATTGGTTGTGATGGATACACAAGCCTTGGTTGAACTGGCAATATTGGTTGCCATTAACAAACTCAAATTCCAGGTTGACTTGAATACTACAGGATACTACCATATAATGGTCCTCCATAGGGTGGATAAGGTGAATAAGCATATTTCTCTCCATATGGCGGAAATCCAGTATTTAATGGATACATAGGTCTTTGTTGACTAGATTTCCCAACTTGATATGCAGGATCAAACTTTTGAATTCTCGTTAAAGAAGAACCAGGTAGAATTCTGGTTGAGGACATGGGTGATGACCATGGTATAGAAGCAACCTGTGAGTGGGTTCCAGAGAAAGATTGATAACCAACCGGGACAGATGATTTACCATATAGGTGTGACTCAGGTGTGCTAGAAAATATCGAAGAGGTTGCAACAAAATATTCTGCCACAACTGCATCAGATGATACAATATGGGATGTTAACAGTTTTTCAACCATAGCCAATTGACCCAAAAGTTTTCCTAAAGAATCGGTGGGTACTTGAAAAGAAGCAGGATCAAATGGAGCAATAAAATGAGGAGTATGAGGGTAAAGATAAAGCCCAATTCCAAAGTGGAATGGGGTTCCATGTGTAGAATCTTCTTCCAATTCTTCCTCGATAGTAATTAAACTAGGTGGAAGAACTTCACTGTCTGGTCCGTAAAATATTTCTGGTGTTGATAAAGTGGAAATTTCAATAGTTACTGATGTTTGAGAGGTAACCGGTTGATTTTCTTATGGTAAAGTAACAACTTTTGAATGTTCAAATTCGAAGTCTAGATGTTTGGGTAAAAGAACAACAGTTTCAGAAAGAGGTTCCTGAACAACTTCAGGTTCAGATGTAACTTCTGTTTGAACTGTGATAGGTTCTGGATTAACTTCTGGTTGAACTGATTCAAGTTCAGAAGTAATTTCTTGTTGAGCAACTTCAAGTTGAGGATCAACTTGTTGTTGAACAACTTCGGTTTCTGTTTCACTAAGATTAGTGCTAATGTCCTCAAGTAATTATGAAACTTCTTCTTCAGAAACAGATGTACCAAAAATGGTTGGAGTAATTGGAGTCTCAATACTTACCAAAATAGATGATTCAGGTAATTCAGATGAAGAACTAGGAGTTTTTGATGTACTTGACTCAGTTAAGTGAGACCACTTTGACCGAATAGGTGTAGCTTTGGGTGGCAAAGGTGGTTTCCTCGCTGTTCTGTGCGAATGATAGGGTAAGGGTTGATGTTCCTCCATGATTGCTGATTAATGTTATTATCAAAAAAGAAATAAACAATAAGGGGTACTAAGCTAGGAAAAAGGTTTTCCAAGCAACTGTGAATTGCAGAATACCTCCTGGCGAACCAAGAAGTACGGGCAAACAATCTCCCTGAATGCTGTGTTCGGTGTGTCACAGTGTACAAGGCAGCCGACTTAGTTACCTAAGGATGGATAGCAACCTAGTGTTTTCCTCCCATATATACCCAAAGCTACATGGAGGCCCAGTCCGTATAACTGCTATCTAATGCAAAACCGCACAGTGAGAGCATTCCCATATACTTTATGTACTATAACACCACCCTATATACCCGAAGGTATGTGGACGAGCTACAATATACTCACATACGTGGAGTGAGGTATCACACTTGGGATGTATTGCAAACAAGTTAGTGACAACTTCTTTGTTTTATTATGTCGGAACACGTCTCTAGCCTAGAACCACTAAATGTTTTCGTTAATGACAATGCTCCATTAGGTAAATTGATGTTAATTTTAGGTTGATCTTGCTTAGGAATTTACCTTTCAAGTTCATCGCGTGATGTATTCTGGAATTCCTAGGAATGCAACTATCATGATAAGAATTCTTTCCATTCAATTTAACAATGAAAATCCTAGCTACTTAGGGATAGAGCAATCAAATTTCTTTCGATCAAAGAGCAAAGAGCACAATCTAATGCAATTTCCCTACACTATTCATATGAGCACACACAAACTTTTTCAATGCAACATGCATGCATTTCTTTTCGATTTCCTTAATGTGAATATGAACAAAAGGAAATATGCACATACAATCAATCAATCAATCAATCTTTCATAAGAACAAAGACTTTTACGACAGTTTGTTGGACACCTAATCCTCCATGGGTTAGTGTGGAAGCCGAATGGACAAAAGGAGTCCAAGAGACCTTGGGATGTGGAACCCAATGGTCACATAATGTACTATAAATGTATATCATTTGTCAATAAAAATTGCACTTGCATGTTTTCATCTTTCATATTGTTCTTGCTCCCATGTGTGTTTAACATGGTATCAGAGTAGGTGTATTCCTACCCTGCATAATTAATTTGAGCCATTTGTTTTATGGCTTTTCTGTGCAAGTCAGTTCTACATTTCATGCATGTTTTATCAGCCGTATTTTAGCTGCATTCTCTGCGAACAATTCCCCAAATAGAAAATTCTGACATACCTCACGCTCTGATGCTTCCACTGGCCTAAACGCATCATTATTCTCCTGCTCTGATGCTTCCACTGGCCTGAACGCTGCTCCTGTCGCTACTCCACCTGCATACAAAACGCTGCTCTCTTCATACAAAACGCTCCTCTCTGTCTATTATTCACCTGTGTAATATTGCTAGACAGTCAAGGTTAATGATGTAGTTTCTGGTATTCATGCATAGCTCATATACAACCACGTTGGAATGCTGCTAAAAAAAAATAATACAGTAGTTTCCATGTTGAAATGCTGCACCCATACTTTGTAACACAAAATCGAAGCCTTATACAGCCTTAATGAGTCTTTGTTTCGATTACAAGAAGTCTGCCGCTCCAAATTCCATCCCGTGGAAATCTCGCCGTCAAAGGACATGTCTTGGCTCACAAAATATCTGTTCATATAATATTGCAGCTCGCTTGCTTCACAGGCTCGTGAAACACTGTTAAAATAACCTTGACTAGCAGCAACTTATGCAAAAGATGCTGTAAATAAATGACGAAATTGTTTGCATTGATATTCGTAAATTTATATATCAGCAATGTATGAAAATTTATGAATGTTCATATGCCCTTTAATGCGGTCAGAGTACAGGAAATTCCACAAGGAGAGAAGGGTTTTATTATTTGATTTGGATTTGTGAATAAAGTAAATGTTTGTGGGATAAACTGCGGGTCGGAGGAATTTCGGATCTCGCATTTCTGAAGGCATGCTCAGGCACTGGATATGAGAAACCAGCTTGACATGTCATGCTCTATGTCATTGAAATTACAAAGGGTTGAAAGTTTTTGGATGATGCAATGTAATTATTTTGAATGGTTGGATGAAATCATTTAAAAAAAAAAAAAAAAAAAAAATGCATCATATGTCAAGCAGTGCAATCTTGTGTTTTTATAAAAGGGAGAAGTGGCATTCCCAATTTCCTGTCAATTCTGAAGAAGGCTTAATCTCTAAGAGTATTATTGGCATCCTAATATGGGATCGGATGATTCAATGAAGCGTCGAACATAAAATTTGTGAGGCAATATACACCATATAATTTGAGCATAATCTTATAATGAGCTACAGTGGTCATCATGAGGAATTAAATCCATTCTAGCTTGGTATGATACACAATCGTCAAAATGTTTTAAAACAAATTTTGGATGGCTGTATGTTTGTTTGGTGGAATCGCTAAATGTAAGATCAAGTTTTGAACTTTTCCATTGTTACTAAAAGTTGGGTTGGTTTGAGAATTGCCGTCTTGCTTAATGTGAAGTTTTCAGAATGTTAGACTGTCGACAAATTTCATTTGCAAAGAAAGTCAAAGATTGACTCTCTTTTTCATAGTGTGAGTAGTTTGAATAATTTTAGAAGTACAATAAAGCAACGAGTCATTTGCTATATTGAAATTGGCATTGTGCTGTCTGTGACATCGACTTGGTGATATTGGCATCCTGCTACTCATCTAATAGTTGTAATTATTTACCATTTTATAGACCAATTTGTAGCTGAAGATAACATCACTTCTCTGATTATATTGGTCTGAAATGGATATAATAGATGATGTATTGAAACTACTGAATAATTTAATACTTTCCACTATTGATGAGATGGTTAAGATCAACAAAACCTCCCTTTCCAATATTAAAATTTGTCTCCAAAATGCACATGAGAATATTGAGTTTTTGCAGCTTGAGACAAAGCTACAGCAAGAAGAACTACAACAATGGAGTCATCATTCTGAACCTGTTTCTGTT